>JASCZW010005154.1:0-134237 GCA_034211315.2 Aedes japonicus | reverse complement strand
AGTGTGATTTAGAGCATGCAATAATCCTGAATCTTTTCTGCTTTCCCGTGAAAATGAGTCAAAAAACGTGCTAAAAACTCTTAAAACAATCATTTGGAATAATCGATTGACGCAACTGTTTTTTTTTTCTAAAGTTTAGTTTCGAGAACATCAGTTTGAGTTCTAGTTGATTAATGGAAAAGTTTCAAAAATCTAATAAGGAATGACTGAATTACTGATTATTGAAATCTGACGTTGCACTCTCATTTTGTGTCACTCGAAACGCGTGCCCTCATTTAGAAAATAGAGGCACATATAGAAAAGGACTCCATATCGAAAAAAAATCCATGTTAATAGAATTCCTTTTTGGAGTCAGTCTTCCATCCAGCTGTCTAAAATTCCATTGCAGACAAACTTCGCAAAATTCCGTTGAAAGTGATTAAACTCGCAAACCCAAATCCCAAAATTGCCGCAAACCATCTGCCACCCTCACGCGGGTGCTAATGTCCCGGTTCAAAGAACGCATCTCTCTCCAACTGGCCGCGCAATAATTTGCGCAACGGCGGCTGTTGCTAGTTGCTGCTTAGTGCAGTTTTCAGTTTTTTGGCATACGCGAGCTACAGGAACATTGTCAACTCTCATGTGGAATAGTTGCCACCGACCGCCCGACCGCCCGCCCGACCGCCCGCCCGCCCGCCGACGGCCGCTGCGGCCATTTGCGTGCACTGAAATTTCCCTTTGCGGCGAGCGGCAACAAGTTTTCTGATCTGACATGGCTTTCTTCTGGTGCCATTTTATTGCCCTCCGACCATCATTAAAGCGGCTACTAGGCGCTGGAATCTCGCACTTTTCCTACGACTAATTTTCAGTTGCCAACTCTGGCCGACCTACCCGACCGATCGACCGACCGACCGGTTGGGTCATCGAGGAAAGGGGAGAGGGGGAAATTTATTTGCCCCGTCTACTTTCTTTTTCGGTTTGTTTTCAGTCATATTTAATAATAACCAGTCGGTCGGTCATATGCAGCGGACGAGAGGGCAATGTAGCGCTCAACATATTTGGCAAATTTATTGGCACGCAAGGATCTAGTCAAAAGCTAGGCACTCGCTATACAATGTTGGCGCCGGTTTTTAGGGACAATTCCGCTGGTGCCGAGCAACGGAGGGTCTGATTTATGCCCCAAAGGGGCACTGCCATTCTGCAGTAGCATCCGAGAGCATTTATTATTTATTAGCTTTTGGCATTATCTCGGAATGCTCCCGCGTGTTTGCGTTCACGCGCTCGGAGGATCAGTCACGAAGCGGTTGAGACCCGCGAAGAAGCGCCGTCGCACTGAAGTAGCAGCGCGCGCTGAGCGTGATTGTCGGATTAGCGCCTCTATCGCGGGCAAGCACTCAATGGTTCTCCGGATTGGCTGCACAGCGCACGCACACAAGGGTGCAGACAAGCGGTAGCAGGCTAATGTTGATTAATCTTTCGCAGGGAGGTGGACTCCGTTAATTGATAGGGGGTGGCACTTTGTCATTAATCGGACGCATAAAGATAATGGAAGAAGGTGGAGAAATGGGTTGCGACTTACCTGTGATAGGTGGTGGCTCGACGACGGTCGACGGACCGAAGAAGGACGGGATGTCCCCGGAGGTCGTGACGGGTGTGTTGAGATCGCCGGTTTGAGCGTCACCCTGGGACTGGGATTGGTCTTCCGATGACTGGTGCAGGTTCGAGTCCGAGGAGTGATGACCGCTGGCCGATGTTGTGCTCAGCAGGCTCAGGTGCGGGTGGTGGGAATTGCTGGGATTGGTGGACGATGTTGAGGTGGAGGTTGTCTGGGTGGTGATGGAGGAGGAGGGTGTCGATGTAGAGCTGGAGGTGGTGGATGTTTGAGCCGTCGTTTGGTGGTGACTGTGATTGTGGTGATGAGTGGCCGTCTGCGAGTGATGAGTGGCCGCCGTGTGGCTCTGGTGGTGATATGGGTGGTACAGGTGATGATGATTGTTATTCGGTGTCGTCGAGTTGTTGTTGTTGAGGCCCAACGATGTCGTCGTGGCGGCTGTCTTGAACAGGCCACAGGTGTCGAAGCTGAGCACGTTAAAGTGCGCCGCAGCCGCTGATTCGGTCAGGAGGAATGTGTGATGCGGTGGCGCAACCAAGGTTTCAAGCCCTTCCATGATCATGGCAGCTGCTGGTGGTCCAGGGGCAACGCCACCTGTGGAATAAAAACAGAGAGAAAAGGGGGAAAGAGTGAGAATCGTGCGATCGTAGCAATCCAAACCTAGCCGCGTAAAATTAGTTAATTAAATGTTATTAAACAATTGACACTTGACATGGCACTAATTTAGAGCAATTCCGCGTCGGCAGAGGCCGTGAAAGTGAACCCAGCTCGCGTCGCGTCTGATATGGTCACTGTGTCACTGTGGCGTGGCCTGGCGTGTTGCTACACAGTGTTGTACGCAAACATAGTTGGACGATTTGTAAACATTGCACTAGATGCACCACCATTCTAGACGGTACAGGCAGGGGTAGCCTTAAATAGTGCGCTATTTATTTCCATTAGACGGAGACGTGCGCTGGGGGAGAGAGAGAGAGTGTGAGCTCTCGTAATTGCAGGTTCTTTTGCTTCCATTTTCGGAAGTGTCATTCGCGTCATTGCCGGTTACACATTCGTCCAGCATGATGCAAGGGGGAAGAAAGCGGGAATGTCTATCGCGCTATCGGTTGATTACTCCTAGTTGATTCGGTAAGAGTAGATGTGTTTGAGGGTTTTCCTTTGTCTTAACTGAGAGATTGATAAACTATTAATTATATTGTTTTAAAATGGAAATATCCTTCTTATCAACATGAGACCCTAGCCCAAGTAACATGGCCAAAATCATCTAGCTTTATTAAGTTTTGTAAAAGTTTTATGAAAGCCACCAAAAAATAATTTGATTTTATTATGGTACCAAGAGTCACCAATAGGTTTTATATTTAAGTCAGGTTTATGAGATCTTACACAGTTTCTTTACAACGATCTTAAAACCTTGTCTTCTAAAATTTCTTTTACTCCTATCAAAGGTTTTATTTTGAATTTATGAACTCGTAAAATGCTGTTTCGAAATGCCGTTTTAGGACCATTCAAATTATCTTATTATGATCAGTTCAAAATGAATTTAAAAACCATTTCGCCTCTAGTATATTCATTAAATGGCAAATTGGCATTGAGGAAAGTCACCAAATGACCAAATAGTTTTATAGTAGCCATGGCAAAGATAAATTGTGTTGAGTGCTTGTCTTCGACATTGATAAAGTGTGTAAGTCGAAAGGCACAATAGACTTGGAATTATCGATGTGTGACGGATAAACAGAAAAAGAAAGAATATACACTGAATCAATATTTCACTTAACTACTACTGGGAACACAAGTGGATATTTTCCAACACTAAAATAAGTGACATTCACATAAATATAACATAGAAAAGTCACATGAATGTTATGTAAATTTCTAGTGAATATTTTCTACTTTTGATGTGATTTTTTTGGGTGTATGTAAACCAGCACTGTGTCCACCCGACCAAAAGGAAACAGCAAAATTATTTAAAGTTTTGTTATTCAGTTCCGCTGTTTCTATAACAGAGTTTGTTACAACTTAGATCGTGAATGCAGTTAAAATAACAGAAATTGTGGCAATAAGTGCTCAAGACGTAACAAAATTATAGCAAACTATGACCTAGATATACCATGAACAAAACAAACTTTGTAACAGTGTTGTTACGATGTAGCAAAATCATATCAGCTAGTGTTAGAAACAATCCATTTCTTTACGTAGATTGTGCTTTGCGGCGCATAATATCTTAATTTGTTACAAGTATGATACACAATTATCAAGATGAAAACGTCTTTAACTAATTTATATCATAATCGGTTAGTCGTAACATTGTTTGTTATAATTTTGGTATTTTTATGTTATACCCTACCTGTGGCCACCTTGCAAATGAGCCATGTAACAAATTAAAAAAAAGAGTAGAACTGTTGGAGGAAGAGAGCTTTGGCCATTCTGCAGAATTCAAATCGAAAGGAAATGTTCGATTCAAGCAAAATACGCTCAATGTGGGATGTTGGGCAAAGATAACGTCCTTGGTTCGAATACCCCTTTACCCATGCCATTTCGCTCAATATTCAATACTTTTATTCTATTTCCAACCTGCCGTACACTGACGGAACTTTCAACACTTGCTTTTCATATCTTTCATTCTAGCAAACATTACTGTCCACTCTGGATGCCTTATGGTTATGAGCGAACATCTCCTTCTACACAATAACTAGTTCGTGTTAGGCGGTTAGTCAATCCCAACAACATCTATCCAAATTTGTGTGGCTCCAGCTTTAACGAAAGTGAGTCTGAAACGACTGAGAAATTGAGCACATTTTTTTGACTTTGTCAGAAACAGTGTGTGTGTGAGAGAGAGAAATCGTAACTTTAAGACAATGGCAGAAACGTACATCAGACTTAAGACTGAAGCTGGTAGGATCGGGTTTGTGACAAATGCGTTGAAAACAAAATACATGAAGGGAAGAGGCTCACGAGAAGACAATGTTAACCTCCTACCACGAGTTCAGATCGACGGTGCTGAAATCGCGGTAGTAGACGAGTTCGTGTATCTGGGCTCATTGGTGACCGCCTAAAACGACACCTCCAGAGAAAATCAAAGGCGCATTATGAATAACAATCGTTTCTACTTTGGACTCCGAAGGACGCTAAGATCGAACAAAGTTCGCCGAAATACAAAGTTGCCAAAGGCATTAATGAGACCGGTAGTCCTCTACGGCCACGAAACATGGTCATTGCTAGTGAAGAACCAACGCACTTTTGATGTCTTTCAACGGAAGGCATTGCGTACGATGTACGGTGGAGTGCAGATGGAAGACAGAACGTGGAGGAGGTGAATGAACCACGAATTGCATCAGTCCCATCGTAAAATTCGCTTAAATCGCTTTTTTATCATTTTAGTTTGATGTAATTCTTCTGAGAGCTACTTCACTGCCCGAACAGGAGAAAATATCATATGGATACCAAATTTTGATCTTGATAACTGGCCTAGGTATTAAGTAGCTCAGATTAAGAGTTAAATACTTCAACGAAATTCCTAAGAATTGCAAGCAAAATATCTCTCGAATATCAAAACTTATTATTTTGGATACCAAAGAGGTACTATTTTGGTGTTGGCTTACCTCAATTTGGTATCCGCATAACATTGTGGGAACAATTTTATGGTATTATCCTCAGGTATTTTACCACTTAATCTGAGCTCTTAAATATCAAGGCCAGTTATCAAGTAATTCGTTCCTGCTCGGGTAAAGGTTATGTGTGGTTTCCTCTTGAACCAGTTTGTCTGGTGTCAATTCCCGTCGGCACCGCTGGGATTTCCTGAGATGGAAAACTTCTGATCACGTCTTCCTTCGCCAAGGTAAGTAAAGCCGTTGGTCCCAACCCATGTGTTAATGGGTTCAAAATAGTAAGTAGGATCCAAATTATTTTCTTTGCTCCTTACTTTTTTTGGTCCATCATGTTCATTAGACAGTTTAAATTTCAAATTATGAACATTGATAGTTTAAATTCCTACGAAGAACATTGATGTATTTTTCAAGAGAATATGGTTTTGATCATTTGTAGGTTTTATATTTTTTGGCTGTGCTTTTGTTACACACTAAAAACATTCATGTGAAATTAGATATATTTAGATGCGTCTTAACAAAGCAGTTTACGTCATCTTACAAATTTCTTGGTACCAAAAACTAAAGACTTAATTTTGTATGCCGTGACGAAAATATCAGTCACTTCATTTATTTTTAAAGTTACTCAATACTAAAACTTATTTTATAAGTTACTACATATACTAAAAATTTATAATTTATACTAAAAATTTATAAAAGAAATCAAGAAATCTTATACGCATTACCAGAAAGGACAAAAATTATTGTTTTACGTAGCTAATTATTTGTTTGAAACTTTACGGTCACAATAGAAAAGAAAGAAAAAAACATACTAAAGCCTGTTCACATAAAATTTCGGAAACTTTTCTTTCAGTGACAGCCAAAACACTCGACTTTATTTCGAGGTGCAACATATTTATATTCTTGTAGCATTTGGTAAAATGGCTTCGAATCAAAGGGATGTGCGCAAATAAATTTGGTACAAACGCCAATTTAGTTGAAACGCGATCGTTCCAAAAAATTAAACTTCTAAAAAGTACCGTGTTTAATGTTTGCAAATTGTTGGACCAGCATTTGAATATGGATCGGAAGGTTGGGTGCAGAAAAAAATTCGAAACTAACTGCCCAACTGGCTAGAAGTTCGTCTGATAGTAAAATTCTGGGCTCTGGTTAAGCGGCAATTCTTTAAAACTTAGAAGACAGCTAATGGGACCAACGATTCCAAGTAAGAGATGCAGAATTGCCTCCGCTAGCGTATTTGAGGATTCTGTACGGAATCTGATGGCGGGTGTTCCACAGAAAGTTCGAGCAGTTTTCAAAAAGAGGATTAACATCCCAAACAACTGTTTTTACTGAATATATAACTCTATTATAATGAAATAAACAATCGGTTTCGTTGAATGATGTTGAGATTTTTTCTTACCGAAATTATTTTAGCGTCCAAAATATAACGTGTACAGACTATAAAACTTGAATTTTCGTCTACTCTTAAGTATTCATGAACTAAAAACTGAACACTGAATTTTACATGTCATGACGTAAATTTCAGTCATAACATATAATTTTAGTTTGTTTTTCAACTAGGGTAAGGCACGGCTTAAGCACCTCAAGACGCTATTCCTAGAACGGGGTAAACGTTAACCTTCTACGCTCATTTTTTGCAGTATGGTGCTTCACTACATTCACTTTAAAAAAATGAGCGTTGTAGGTTATCGTTTACCCCGTGCTTGGAATAGGGCCTTGCGGTGCTTAAGCAATTCCCTTACCCTACTTGCGAAATCTAGAAATTTCATTAGTGAGCGAAAGGAATTTCAATTTCACTGCAATCTTGCATACAACAGACATTATTCCAAGTATATCTGGCTTAAATTTACTTGAAACAATCCTGTAATTTCGGGCAAACCTAGCATCCTCTTTATGTGAATTAGATAACACAGAAAATCAAATGTTTCTTTCAAACTGTGTATTTTGAACACGGAAAAATTCGTGCCTATGAACTACAGTGATGAATTCTAGCACAAACAAAAATACACCGTGAACTGAATCACGTATTCATGAACTAAATAACGTTTACAGGGAAAAATCCTGAAAACGTGAACTAGTTTACGGTACGATTTCTTTTTTTTTTTATAAGTGAAGAAAGTATCATATTATTTATGCATCCTTTTTGAGGAGCTTGTTTAAAATAACACCATTCCACCAAAGATTTCTCTTATCGTCAACTTTAATATTGGCAGCTGAAGGCAATATTTGCATGACGACACAGAAAAAATATTTAATTTTAACAAGCGCGTAAAATTTCTCTTCGTTTAATTCCAAGCCCAAAAAGGCGTAAACAACGCTTGTTGTATGCAATAATGCAATATTCCATGCGCCATACAACAATGTTTGCAATCTTTCACACAACAGGCTAGATTCAGGCGTTATCTGGCTTAGATTTTCATGCAATATCTCATTATATTCATTCCTTTTATGTGCATTAGATAACGCAGAAAATTGGAAGTTTCTTTCTATCTGTGAAGTCATTGGTGGTTTTCTCAGTCTACGATCGAGTAATGTTAATTGATGTAGTTTTTCAGCTTTTTGATATTGCTTCACAATATGTACATTATTTTGCATCATGATGTGTTTAATTTTAAGTGACAACCATTATTTTTTGGATTTGCATCCATACGAACATAATCTCAGTCATTAACTGTTTTCAATGACACAAAATTTAAATATTTCATCAGTTACAGCTCATCTGATTTTCATTAATTTCAAGATTGCAACTCTTGCTTAGTTTGACAGTTGTTGTGCCATTTCTAATACCATTTCAATATCTTTGCCATTTTTCCGGTGGTTTTGGCATTTCTATGGTAATAGTATTCTTTGCTGTAATCTTTTTAGAACTCCCAAGCTCTGTTTGGTTCTCACGTGATCATACTTGGCGTCCGCAGTGCAATATCCCATTCTCCAATTTATTCCCCAATTTCCCAATGAACATCAACCCAATTTCGTCGATTCTCATCCCTCGAATCGAATCGATATCCGCAAGTGACCTCCTTCCACCGCCAAACAGCACGAGAACGAGCAGCAGCCAGGGGAGAGCGGAACTGCCATCGTCATTATCTCGTAGCTCGCGAGAACACGGGGTCGGTCGATCGATTAACCAGATTCCGATCTAATCTTGCCTCGCTGAAGGAGGCGACCGCTCTGGAACCGAACGGGACGTCGCCGTCGACGCACGCACTCATATGTATCTGTCAGGCCCCGGAGCAGCAAAGCCGTTAAGATATTCAGATTTCCCTTCCCTTGTTGTCCCTTGGCACTGCTGGGGTCGGGCCGGCTCGGGAAGAGGCGCGGAAAGTGATCAACAATAAAATTTATAGAAGATAAAGAAAATGTTTATATAATAAAAATAAAATATCGGTATAGAAGTGCAAGGCCGTGGGGAAGCAAGCACGGGGAGGAACCAGAAAAGAGCGTGAAAAAAGAGAAGCGACGACGGTGTTCGAGGCCACTCTGCCACAAGAATAAAAGTGTCAAAATAAACGTATTAAATTTATAGATTTTATTCCGTGTGCAACATGTGTGAGTGTGTTGTCCAGTTGTTGTCCCTTAACAATAATTCTCGATATGTCATTCTGGTGGAGTTGTGTGTCTTTCCGCGCCAAATGAAATCATCAGAAGTGAGTTTACGTGTGCTCTCCTCTTGGGGTGTGACGTTTTGAAGCCGCCTCAAGCAGGCGGACAAACGGCTCGGATTGTGTTAGCTGTCTTCCGAGGGATTTCGGGAAGAACAACAAGGTGAGAATATCACCGCACGCCAAACGAAAAGAAAACAAAAAAGAACCAACGCAGACCTTCGTAATCTACGAGCAAGGTTACATATGAGAATGTTGCCATCAGATTAAGATAAGATTTAGGAACGTAATTGACAGTTGGTCGTCGCTCTTGTGTCTTTTCATACCGTCACGTTGTCGTCAACCCGGTGTGTATGGACGACTGATGAAGAGCGACGTAGAGTTTGATTCGGAGCCCCCGATAGGGATCTTGAGTGAGAAGGAATGTCACTGTCACCTGGAGGGTTTTCTTTGGAACACAGAGCTCTTCGGCTGTCAGCGAGTGTGTGTGTGATTTCGGAGCCTATTGTGACAAGTGTACAAAGAGGGTACCTCTTGACAATAGAGGCAGCAGACGAGCGCAGCTAATTGAAGTCACGGTAGCAAATTGAGAACTACGATGCTCTTGTCAGCCGCGGCACTAGCCTCAATTAGTTAAGCAAATATTTGAAAACCGAACGAAGTAAGTTATGGGAACTATCCAAATAACCTATTAGCGTCTCTCTGGAGCTATTGTTAATGATCATTAGCGCCTTCATTAGCACCTATGGTTGCGGCCTTTCTCTGGATCTCACTGCGATCGCAGAACAAAGCTCATCCTTCAAAGACCGCTTTCGCATTCTGGCAGGTCTGGCATAATGGAAGCCGAATCCTCATTATTCCAAATTGGGCAACACGCTGCTAGATTCCATAACTTAAGGTGACACATCGTCGAAAATCCCATCGCGTTAATTAGCCCCGGCGAGCGATCTGCTAAAGAGATCATCCGGGCCAATTTCCCAAAGCGGAGGACCACTTGTTGCCGAGCTCGTAAAACCGAATGACTTTGATTAGAATAACACATTATTACCGCGCACTGCTGGAAGATGCCAAAACCGTTCGAAATGGGAGGCAGAGATGGGGAGCGTCATGTTGTAAAAATAAATATATTAACACTCCGCGCGTTCGGTTTCACTTGGGGTCGTCGTTAGATTGTTTGTTTTGGAAGAAAACTCACACAGTTTACATCTTTGAGGAACACACTTGCCTACGGTGGGTGTTTCTGGTGAGGTGTTATTTATGAAGGTGCTCATAAACCTCTTGCAAATAGGATCGATCGAACATCCAAACACGATAAGTTCAGGACGGCAGTCTTTTCTATCGTTCGGAAAATCCGACCATCATGTGACAGGCAGTGACCAGCAGTCGGATGACGCGATGCCGCTTTTCTGTTTGTTTGGAAGCTATTTTTAGGTGTAATTTTCGCATAAACATAGAACTCGCTACAAACAGAGGTACAGTTGCGTGCCGGGCGGTTGTTGTTCTATTTTTGCGGCAATCCGGCTCACGCGAAAGCTAAACACACATTCTGCGGTTGAATTACATTACATTGCCGTCGTCGTTCGTGTGTGATTATGCCACGGGAATGACGGAGGGATGGGAAAATCGCGCTAGTGACGTCAGCGACGGGTTCGGGGAAAAAAGAAGAAAAGCTAAAGTTTTATGAATGAAACCACTTGCTATCGATCGGTTTTCCTGGCTTCGCTCCAAGCTTTGACTAACGTCCCACCGAAGAGAGGATTTTGCCATGAGGAAAAATCGATAGAAGCTCTTATCGCGTGCGCGCACTCATACACCCATGGCCGTGATAATATTCGAAGTACATGATGTATCCTTATGTGCCCGAACACTGATTGCGCAGAACAGTGACCTTGGAAACCCGGGTGACGCTGCTGAGGAGGATGTGGAGAACCGAGTTCGTGCTGCCGTCGGCAGTCAGCGTCGTTCGGGATTTTTCATTCATCAGTTAAATTTTCATTCATAAAAACGGCGCGTTGCCATGGACTTGACTTCCAGCCGACCACTGCCAACACCTACGACTACCTACCACCAGCAGCGTCGGCTGAGGGTCTGGCCTGCGTGGGTGGGCGCCGCGCCGTTCACCCGGTTCTAAAATCAATAATACTTCATTCGCAAAAAAAAAAATTACATTCAATCAGAATGGCCACTGTAAACTGTAAAGGTCACCGGTGATCTGGATCTTTCTATTACCTGGAGACTTTTCGACGGGTAGAAAATCCGGAGCGGCCCTATTCGGTGCCGGAGATGTACGTTTGACCTTTCTCAAAACTGTTTATGCTGTAAATCACTAACACGCCCCGAAATGTACTGGTTGCATCACAGATTTGCAAATCGTTTCCTTTAGCGGGTGCTGACCCGTGGGGGTTAATCGTTATTGGTAAATTTCACAACCTTCTTTCGTTTGCACTGCACTTCACTTCCAAAAGCTGCTTCTGCGATGGTCGTTAGCTCGAACGCCTACTCGCCTACTGTTGCGTTGTTGTGATGTCAATTTTTATTCTGCTGACACTTTTTGCCACTCTCCTATTCATCACACACTTTGCTTTGTCAATGATTTTTGCACTCTTTTTTTTATATTTTATTTTGCAGATTCGCTTTCTGCAGTTTGTCCCACACTGCTACCTGTGTGTGGTTACTGTTGAGTAACACCGCCCACTTTTTAGCTTCTTTCATTCACTCAACTGAATTGTTATTATAACTTATTTTACTTCCGCTTTGCACCGCTTTTTCTTTCTTTTTTTCCCCCGAAAGTTGTACAAACTAGCTTCCGCTGCAACTGTGAAAAACTGTTTTCCACTTTTCCTGTTCTTCTTTTCACTAGGGAGGTCGATTTTCCTAGAGATTTCCCTTTCTCTCACTCAGTAAAAACACCGTCGCTCACGGAGGCGAAGTGGCATGTGAACGTCAAGAATAACCGAATACTACTGAAACGCGCCGCGATGCTACATTCAGTTTTATGAATGAAATGGAAGCAAGAGCTGCGGCGACGATCTCAGCAGCATGGGGACGACGCTTTCCCATTAAGGGCAAATCCGATGCGAGCGCGAGTGGAGCACTGTGCTCCAACTCTCTCGCACGCCACACTCGAAACGCCGTCGTCACACTTTTCATCCGTATGAGTGCGTTCATCGCACACACGCCCGCCCGCTCTTCCACCATTTAAAACCCCACCCCACACACCCAGCGATCCCACCGCATCGACAGGCAACACCAACCGACCAATCAATGGCGAGCATTTCTCCACTTCTTCTCCGCACGCCAATGGGAGGCTACCAATGGGTTGCACTGAATGAATGAACTCGTATCCCCACCACCCGAACGAAAAGCACACACCAGCAAAGTTCCGCTCGCACGCTCCGACCAACTCGCTCACCTCTCGCATCACAAGCGTCGAACTTCTCGCGCGCTCTCTCTCTCGTGAACAAACCACCTACGCAGGCAGCAACCACCACTCGATCGATACTACTACATACGACGGCGGCGGAGTGGAACCGCGCCCCTCTGCTTGTGGCAACGATCTTCTCGGGCCGTCGAGAAGCAGATCGTGTCGTCGTCGTCGTCGTTTCTCCCGGTACCCCGGTGCCAGCATCATCATAGGAGCCCAGTAATGACGTTTGGCACGCGTCTCTTTTGGTTTGAATTTTCTGCTCCCTCCCATCCCCGGATCCAAACTAACCGAACCGAAATCCCCCCCCCCTCGCCCCGTTCCATTGCGAAAACACAAGACACCTCTGGGGAATGGATCTGGGGAAAAATTGGATTTTTGATTATGCTCTTATGTTTCAGAAATTCGGTGGTGCTTTTCCACTATTTGAATTGTACCGAGCAATATGCTCGTTTTGCGAGCTGCGTGGACGTTTACAAGGAAGAAGGGTAATGTTTGGTTTTCAGTTACTATACAATCTTAGACGAGCATTGACAGTAAGCGAATTTTCCGGAGCGATTTATGTTTGAGATGGAGAAGTGGGCTGTTTGTGTGCTTTAATATTTTAGACGTGGGACTGATTTTTGGGTTTTCTACTATATATTGAGGAACAATTTAAAAACAATTTCGAATTGCGACCGGCACG
This sequence comes from Aedes japonicus, assembly GCA_034211315.2. Classification (NCBI taxonomy): domain Eukaryota; kingdom Metazoa; phylum Arthropoda; class Insecta; order Diptera; family Culicidae; genus Aedes; species Aedes japonicus. Next base: position 121,333 of record JASCZW010005154.1, on the reverse strand, counting down.
AAAAGTAGACAGGTTTTGAGCGTCTACCATTTCTACGCACTGATTTCAATATTTTGATTTCGGTCCACATACACTCAGTAGCAAATAAAAGCCGACCAAAATTTTGCTTCCGAAAAGTGCCATGTTCAACCTTTTGTTACTTTTTCAATTATCAATATTTTTGGCTGAAAATTTGACAACACTATAACCAATGTATAGATCTTATGTGAACAAATTTTATGGTGATGAGATTTATAAATTTAAAATTTTCATAACATAAATAGAAAAAAAAAAACGTTTTTTTGCACCGATATTTCAGCATGGTAAATAACGGGTGAAATAGGGAAATACTCATGTTGGTGCGTCAACTTTGACGCCAGCTGTAGTAAAAACCACTTAATGGAAACAGTTCAAATTTTGTCCACTTTATTTTCTATATATCAGGCTATGGTGATATTTTTAATATGCTGCGTAAATTTTTCACAGAAATACGGACTTTTGAAATTGGTATGTCCAAAAACGACTTTTTTCACATGTGTTATGAAAACTTCAAATCCTATCTTATTCATAAAATTAATGTTAGTTCACATAACGTCTATACATTGGTTATAGTGTTGTCAAATTTTCAGCCAAAATATTGATAATTGACAAAGCTACAGAAGGTTGAACATAGCACTTTTGGGAAGCAAAATTTTGGTCGAATTTTGTTTGCTACTGAGTATACTGTTGAAAAATAAATGTTAAAAGCTGTCTTGAAAAGTATATTATGGAAGCGGAACCTATGCTCACCATAGTACACTTATTCATCACATTTTGCAGTCATCGAACTTCACACGTAAACGTTTTTTCTCCAAAAAATGGACGCAGTAACCAAGAATATATAATCCTGGCAAATAAAATTAGTTTTTGAATATAAATCAATGCTTCAAAAACGTATTGGAGACTTAAATCTCGTAAAAATAATGAGTCAGATTTCCAACACAATTTCTTACCTTTGCACTACAAATTCGTCGTATTGATCTAATCGTACTAGGGAATATAAAGGGTGATACGGTCAAAATTTGGTCAAGGGAAAACGCGTGTAAATCGGTGGAATCGTTTATTTAAAAAATCAAATTAAATTTCTTTTTCAAGTTCAATTAGTATAAAATTCAGGAAAAATATTCAGTTAGGCTTCCGCTTTTCCAAATCCGATTTGCCGGGCCTTACGCTTGACCCCTGCCATCAGATTTTGTACAGCCACCTTGTCCACCTTCTTCGCCGCAGAAAGCCAGTTTGCCTTGAACTGCTGCTCGTCCTTAGCAGTTTTTTGGTCTTCTTTAGGTTCCGCTTGACAATAGCCCAGTATTTCTCAATTGGGCGGAGCTCTGGCGTGTTGGGAGGGTTCTTGTCCTTGGGAACCACCTGCACGTTGTTGGCGGCGTACCACTCCATGGCCTTTTTACCGTAATGGCAAAATGCCAAATCCGGCCAAAACAGTACGGAACAACCGTGTTTCTTCAGGAAAGGCAGCAGACGTTTATTCAAACACTCTTTCACGTAAATTTCTTGGTTGACAGTCCCGGAAGCTATGAAAATGCTGCTTTTCAAGCCACAGGTACAGATGGCTTGCCAAACCAGATATTTCTTTGCGAACTTTGACAGTTTCGTGTGCTTGAAAATATCTGCTACCTTTCCCTTCCTTTTGCCGTATAAAACTCCTGTCCCGGAAGCTGCTTGTAGTCGGCTTTGACGTAGGTTTCGTCGTCCATTACCACGCAGTCAAACTTCGTCAGCATCGTCGTGTACAGCCTCCGGGATCGCGCTTTGGCCGTCGTATTTTGTTTATCATCGCGATTTGGAGTCACTACCTTCTTGTAAGTCGATAGTCCGGCTCGTTTTTTGGCTCGATGCACGGTTGTAGACGATACACCCAGCTTATTTGCGGCATCTCGGAGAGATAGGTTAGGGTTTCGCTTGAAACTACCGGCAACTCTCTTTGTCGTCTCAGCGGCTTCCGGTTTTCGATTTCCCCCCGATCCAGACTTCCTGGCTGTCGACAAACGTTCCCCAAACACTTTAATTACATTTGTAACGGTTGATTTGGCAACTTTTAGCAATTTTGCCAACTTTGCGTGCGAGTAGCTCGGATTTTCGCGATGCGCGAGCAAAATTTTGATACGCTGCTCTTCTTGCTTGGACGGCATTTTGACAACTGAAGAGTGAATTCCAAAATCAAAATAGGAGCAACATTCTACACACACACACCTTCAAAGTGAGGGGTGTTCAGGTTTTTCAAATGCAAAATTGAAAGAAATACGTCAAGTTGATATTGACCAAATTTTGACCGTATCGCCCTTTACCATACATTCATACGAATGCAAAATTAAGAGAGGCATTGAACCAATTTCTATTTTATTTTGAATGCTTACCACGGATGGTGGTGCTTGAATTACTTGGAAGAAGTTTTAAATTTGAAGTTGGATTTGCATAGATATTATTTGCATGGGTTTTCAGTTTTAAAAATGATGTTTTAAAGAGCATTATTATAAGCGCAGTGCAACTCTAAAATTGGGTTTGAATCCACAGTATTCAAGAATTCTCTGAAAATGACCCTGAAATTGATGGTGCTTTCATTGTTTGCTAGAAAAATACCTATAGAAAAAAAATTGTGAATTTGATTTAGCTAAAGCCTGTCCACGTTAAATTTTGAACACCAAAACAATAGCAGCAAAAAGCATAACACATAATTAAAAAAAAAAAACGATTGTTTATTTCACATTAATAGAGTTATATCTACATTAGAAGAAGTTGATTAAGATATTAATCCTTCTTTCCGTAAAATTCTCGAAATTTCTGTGGTTAAGCAGGTTACGTACGGTATCCTCAGATACGCCCGCCGTGACTACTCTCCATCTTCTCTTAAAATCATCGATATCATTTGCTTTCTTCTTAGTTTCGAAAAGTTTCCGCTTAACTAGAGCCCAGCTTCTCTATTTGGCGACGTTCTGGACAGTTTGGTGGATTGGCTATATTTGGCACGTATTTGACTTCTTGTACCTTATACCATTTCACGACGGATTTCGCATTGTGACAAGAAACCAAATCAAGCCAAAACAGAGCTAGACCGTCGTGGCTTCTGATAAAGGGTATCAACCGCTTTCGCAGACATTTTTTCTCGTATAGTACATCCTTATTGATAGTGCCGGTAGAGACGAAACTTTTAGACTTTCGACCACATATGGCCTGTCAAATCAAATACTTTTTCGGGAATTTGGTCACCTTCTTTATCCGGAAATGCTTGGCAAAGGCGTTCCTTTAGATTGCGGTGTAAAAATTAGACCCGGAAGTTCTTAAAAGTCTTCGAGTACGGATTACGAGCCAAGAGATTGAGATTTTTCTCAATAATGGCTATCACCTGCTTGTCCATTTGTCGGGAGCATACTTTTCGATGTGTTCCTTTTATAATCTTCCGATCCACAGTCAAGCGCTGGTCAATTGATTCGCAAATACAAAACATGGTCCTTTTGAGTAGTTTTAGTTTCTTAGCAAGATCGTGTACCGATCAATTGTGATTTCGCTGAAGTTCGTACAAAATGCGTTTGTGCAGTTTCACTTGATTCGACGCCATTTTAGTGAAAGATATTTAAGTGAAGTGATAAAGTGAAGATATTTCAGTAGTTATATATGTGAATATATGTCAAAATGCACCAATCGTTAAGATAATTTTCAATACGTTCTATGCTATGTTGCCACAGAAGTGCTAATGGCAACGTTTTTACCCTTCTTAAACCAAAAGAAGGGTATTAAGATCACTTGAAAACTCGACTTTTTATCCGAGGCCCAGAGGGCGGAGTGTCATATACCATACGACTCTGCTCGACGAACCCAGTACATGTGTGTGTGTGTGTGTGTGTGTGTGTGTGTGTGTGTGTGTGTGTGTGTGTGTGTGTGTGTGTGTGTGTGTGTGTGTGTGTGTGTGTGTGTGTTAAATAAAATAATGTCACATCGGTTTCCCAGCCAATTGTGAACCGATTTCAGTTCTGTTGACGGTTAATGAAAGCTACAACATTCCCATGGAACGCTATTGATTTTTTTTTCATTCAGAAATTTCGTTACGAAGATATGAACGAAAAAGTACTTGACGGCCTATTATAATAGTAATCAAACAGTTTAGTCTCCGAATACATACTGAGCTATTTGTGTGCCGATTTTAGTTTTGTTGGTGCCTAAGTAAACCTATAAAACCTGCTGATGACTGGTCGAAATTTCATTATGATTAAATAATCTTTCATGGAGATATGACCAAAACAATACCTGAGAGCACATAATTGTGAGATGAAAATAGACAAAATGATCGGGACAGGCAAATTTTTGATCAACTTTGCAGTGCTTTAACTTCATGAAATATTATCCGATTTCAATTGTCCAAAAAGCATTCGACGGGGAATTTATTGTTATTTTATGTCTCGGTAACTAAATTGGCCATGGTCACCGGATACCGGAGTTATTCCGGGTTTCCGGAGGGGCTATTTTACATGTTGACTTTGCGATAAATTTTCGTACAAGATGACGTTGTCAAACTTTTTTTTTCAGTAAACACACGAAAAAACAAAACATTTCCCAAGCAAATGAGAGGTCGATCACAGAAATTGGCTTTAAATTGACCGAGATATGGCCATTTCCGTGAAACAGGTTCTGATGAAGGGTCCTGGATGCGGTCAGTTCTTTATTTTACTCAAAACATGCTATGTCACAGCTTTTTTTCTTGTTTTTTTTCTTGTTTTTTACCACAAAGCTTATTATAAACGAAAAGAGGATTTTTGGCAATATTGACCCCTCCCGGAACCACCGGAACGACCCCGGGGGAACCTGTAGTAGGGGCCAATTACGATTTTACTCGAAAGCATGCCGTGCAGCAGGTCTATCTTCATGATTTTTCATAAATATGATATTTATACACTTGAGAAGGACATTGGCTATATTGAACACTCCCTGGACCACCGGAACGACCCCGGGGGAACCTGTAGTAGGGGCCAATTACGATTTTACTCGAGAGCATGCCGTGCAACAGCTCTATCTTCATGATTTTTCATAAGTATGATTTTTATACAGTTGAGAAGGCTATTGGCTACATTGGCCACTCCCTGGACCACCGGAACGATCCCGGGGAAACCTGTAGTAGGGGCCAATTACGATTTTACTCGAAAGCATGCCGTGCAGCAGCTCTATCTACATGATTTTTCATAAATATAATTTTTATACACTTGAGAAGGCCATTGGCTACATTAGCCATTCCCTGGATCGCTGGAACGGCCCTCGGAAGAACCTGTAGCAGGGGCCAATAACGATTTTACTCCAAAATGTGAACTATAAGATTCACTAACTAGCCTGAACCAGCTTCCTGGTACCTTCAAGGATCAATTTATTTAGCTTTATTTATATTATATTTAGCATTATTGGAGCGATTGAAGGCCGAACTGCCTGTAACTGCATATCAGTCCCATATTGAAAAACAGCAAACCGAGAAAACGATCATTCAAGTTGGGAAAGCATTTTTCTTGATTCAGCCTGTTTGGCGCATTTTTTTACAATATATTTTGATAGTTTATATGTAATAGTATGCATTGTTTACTATACAATAAAAAAAAATCAAAATATGTGTTTTTGAGGGAAAAAACGCATTGGGACAAGACATGCAGTTACTTTGTCTATAAAGCATAAATGTGACAGCATACCAGTCCCATTCTGGTTGTTTAACAATATCACACTGATGCGGTATGCTTTGTCATGGGGTTCGTTCAAATATTACGTAAGAAATTTTCTGATCATTTTAACTCTCCCCTCACTATGTAGTACATTCATAAGATATGTTCAACACGCCTCCCTTCCCATGTAACGTGGCCAAAAATGTAAAATTATAGATTTTGAACATAAAAAGACGCGAAACCTGCTCTTGTTATTTAGCGTATTATGCAATATTTGAACGACTGGAACGAGTTAAAAATTGCTGTCCATAGCTTGTGTTTCACGGAGATTTCACATTTCTTTACGAAATCAAAATGTCATAGAGCTAATCAAGAGTTACTTTGGTAATAGTGATGAAAGTTCTGTCGATGAAGATTGTGGATTTGATGCGAGCCGGTAAATTACTTCCATCTAAAATCGTGAAAAATGCAAGGGTTTTGGTCGAATTTCACTGCTTTATTGTCGGACAAGAAAGAAAAGGATCATGGCAATTTGATAATGTGAGCCAATTCTTATTTTCAAATGCAGATTAGTTTAAAAAGCACTCTGATGATGATGCAACATGTGGAAGTTCTTGTTCCATAAAAGCGGAAAAACTTGTGTCAGTGGCTAATGATCCTCAAGGTGAGGCAGCTTTATGTATATGCTCCATCTTCAAATGTAGATCAAGAGAAGGCCCGTGATGCTTCACGTTTTATACATGCGGATCATTATTCAGATATTAGCTTTTTTGTCACAGAGACGGAATCAATGAACACCGGAACAAATAAATCGCAAAAAAAAACAATTTCGGAATCGTGACTTAACAGGTAGACGGCGCGGCGCCTTGCTCATGTCGTAATTTTGGAGGGTTTCGGATGCGTCAAGGAGTGCGGCAATTTGTTTTCCACAGATATATTATCGTGAAGTAAGGACCCTGTATCTTCATTTCAGTAACTCTGTAAAAGGTGAGGACTTGAAGTGCTGCAAATTATTTACAAACAAACAAGAAAAACTTATTTCAGCTGATGACTATGATCTGGAAGGTCAATTGAAAAAGCAGAGCCAACCTCGAGGCATTGACGCTGAAAGTATAAACCAATTAACTTAAAACCATTTTACCTTTGGTTGAGGAAGAGAAAAATAGATCTTTATTTGAATTGTCACAAACTGGACAAACGGGAGACTGTTTGTTAGAATGGATTTTTATTCTAATATTATGCCAGTTTACATTTACATTTTTTGCATAATTTATTATTTTATTATGTCTCTAAGAAGGATTAAACATTTGAGAAATACAACCATAAGTCTGAAAGGTGTTAAATATTTTTATTTTACTGTCACTTCAAAAACGGGACTGATATGCGGTTACTTTCAAGATGGGACAAACCGACCTGATATTTTTTTCACATTTTTTGTAACTAACTGCTATATTTTATTATTGCTTTCAAAAATATAATAAAAAATAAGACAATTGCGCAACATAATTCAAAAACGTCAAAAAGTAATATGGGACTGCTATGCGGTTACAGGCAGCGAAATCGCTGCAAAACGGGCTCACATGAAGAGAAAACCAATTTTGTTTTGCAAGACAATGCGCCGAAGCACAAGAGCATCACAACTACGGCTTAAATCAAGGATTTACGCTTCCAATTGCAACCGCATCCACTGCATTAACCCGAACTGGCTCCCTCGGACTATTATCGGTTTCCAAACCGCAAAAGATGGCTCATCAATAAAAAAAATCAGCTCACGCGAGGAAATCATCGACATCCGTGGAGTATTATGCAGATCTTCCGGAAAAATACTTATCGGATGGGATCAAGAAGTTGGAAAATCATTGGAATAATTGTATCTAGCCAAAAGGGGACTACGTTGAATAAAAAACCTCAAAAAAACCCAAAGAGGTTACTTTTCACCCCACCTAGTAGTAGAAGTTAAGTTTCTTGGAGTTATTTTCGATAAAAAAAAAACAAGTTGAAATTCTCTCTCTAGTGCAACTGGTAAATAAAACTACGAATCTTTTTTGGACAAACAGAAGAACCTTCGGTTGAAAATTGGAACTCGGTCATAGTTTCTCTAATGATTACTTACGCATAATAAATTTGTTGGCCTAAACCCAATCAAACAACTACTCAAATAAAACTGGCAAAATTTCAAAGGCTGGCTGGTACTTCACTAACCGGAGCTATGCGTAGTACCTCCACTGAAACTTAGGACGCAATGCATTCTATTCTTCCGTTGCATCAATTCATTCAATTGGATGCCATGAAAAATGCTCAAAGTCTCCAAAAAGCTCCTTTTGGGTGATCTATGTTTGGCATCGTTGAATTGTCTGCAACTTTCTACCTGCGGACTAAGAATAAGTAGCTTGAACTGTCAAAACTCATAAAACTCGACTCAAAACTCTTCTCTGTCAGCAGCTTGGTTACCATATAAGCTGTTTAACAGCTAAACGGTCTTGCATGTAGCAAAATAGGTATGCTAAGAAACAGCCTCGAAATTATTTTCATAAATTATTATCAAAACATGATTTATTTATAAATGCTTTCATAAAATCAAAACAGCATTTTCAATAATGGCTTATGAAAAATCAATGTAAATGCCGCTGCCATTTTCAATCAAATCTTCATGGCAAAACTGTTTTGAGTGGCTTTGGAAAGCGTCTAGAGAAAGTGGCACGATACAGGATTTTATAAATGTCAAATTTATAAAATAGTGTTTTTATAGTGGCTTACATTTGGTTTTCAAACGGTTTTTAATTCGGTCATTATAAAATCTTTTTATTTCAATCCAATCTAGAATTGCCTCTTAAATTTACCCTTCAGAACCTCTGCCAGGGTGGGCCAACTAGCCAAATTTTAGTCTTTATGAAGTTTTGGGGGAAGGAATCAAGACAAATACGCCTCGACCAGAGTTTTATGGATGTCGTTTTATAACACCCTTGTAGGAATTTATAAAACTTAAAATGTTAATTGGGTAAGAACTCCAAAGAACCTCCCCGAAAAAACTTAACTCTCGCAAGTTAGGTATTGGAAGACTACCCTAAATTATGAACGCAAATGGACTTCGTTCTCCTTTTCGTGTCTTCAACAACAAATATTCACTGAGTCAAAGGAATGCCGCAAAATAGTGTTGCAATAATTTGCTGATCGTCCTTTATCATTGTAATTGCCACTGAAAATACAAATTTATGCATTGGTGTTGGCATAGAAAGTTCTCAATCGACAACTGTGGTAGTTAAAAGAATACACTCAGTTGAAAGCAGGCAAACGATTGTTGAATAGAGCGCCAAAGCCAGTTATAAGAAGAAGATCTTCAATCTGGACGAGAATTCACACTCCTAAGCAATGTAACATTACCAAAACCACCCAGATTTAGTATGTTTTATTAAAGTTTTATGAAGGCACTAGAAGGTTTAATTATGTTACAAAGAGATGCCAATAGGTTTCATATTTTAGGCAGGTTTATGAGAACCTACACAGCTTGTTTACAACAATTTCTAAACCTTATTTTCTTAAATTCTTTTTAATCCTATGATAGGTTTTATGTCGACTTTATGAACTCGAAAAATGCTATATTAATTTGCCGTTTTGTCGTCAGTTGAAAGAGTAAGTAATTGCATTGAAATTTGTTTTATAGTAGTCATTGAGAAGAAAAATTGGTTTTTGACAAAACTATGATATTTTCCAATCTCCATATTGAAATATAAGAGTTCTATAAATTTCAAATGTAATACAAACGAACTGTAGATCAGATACCAATTTCGACTTTCTTTTAGATAAACTTGTTGAATTTCATCGATTCTTAGGAAATGTATGATTGATTTATCGAATATATTTGTTTTCATTTTGTTTTTTTTTGTTGTAAGCTCGCATAATTTTCAAAGTGCATTATGTTTTGGTTCTTATCGTGCCAATATTCACCAAAAAATAAATACACATATTATTTGGAGCATGATACACTGTAGGAAGCTTAATTGGATTTGGATATTTTGCTATCATATAAAATTCCCATAGCACTAGAACTTTTGTCTTAGATATTATTTACTACTTAATGAATCAGAAGAGCAGAAAATCCAACTAAGCAGAACAATAAAAACCAACCACGATATCACAGTGAAGTTTGACAGCTGTGACTATTTGGCCGTTTGCTGGTTTTCATGGCAGCCAATAGGTTTTATGAAGGTTCTCAAGTGGTTTTAACTTCTTTTACTAGAACGATATCAAAATCATGATGGTCTTATAAAGGTTTTATTAACATGTTTTTCACAACCGTGTGCAAAAAGGCTCAAATTTTGACTTTAAAGAAGCGTTGCAGAGGTGTTGGTAGTGATACAAATGGTGGTGATAAACAAAACAAGATGACCAGAACAAGGTGCCGGAAGCTGTGCATGACGATGCTGTCAGGGTTTGATTGCATGGCAATGGATGACAAAAACTGCTCAAAGTCAGATTTCATGCAGAAGTTGGCCAGATTAGGCATCCTATAGACAGTTCCAATAATTATATAACGACTGTTCCAGAAAGTATAAGCAAATCTTATTTTAACGGTCACTTTGAATATGATGAAATATTTGGCTTCGTCCTTTTGTTTGCAAATTTCTGAATGACATAGCATCAAAAAAGGGCTCAGTTGTGTGTTACCTATCAAAATGCGCGGTCTAACTCCGGAACTACGAAAAAGTATCGTGCACAACCTAAGCAAAGCTTCGAAAATTCATAAAACCAGGGGACGACATCCAAAAATTTAAAAAAAGATTGGCCAAAATAGTGGGAAGTACCACTGTGCAGAAGCTAATGGGTCATTTTCGAGGAAAAGTTAGGAGTCTTGGCTATGATTAAATATTTTGATTAAACGAGAGTAAAATATCATATAAAACACAAATATAAATATGATTTGCCAAATAAAATGATTAAAACTATTGTTTTGTTATTTTGAAAGTGTGCTATACTTTCTGGAACAGTCTATATACACTAATGATTAACCGTCAATTCAAAATGCTCGCAATATTCAACCAACTTTTGACGGCGTCCTGTTGTTTACATCCAAATTAAACTGATGTTGAACATATTTTTCAATTTTTCGCACGGAAGTTTGAAAAGGCGTGGTCTTTCTCCTGAGCAAAGAAAACGGATTGTGCACAAACGGTGCACTGTCAATGGTCTTATGATCAGAAAACTGGCTGAGGAAGAAAGTGTGAGCGTCGGAATAAATGGTTAAATCTACTTGAAGGAGTGTCTGCAAAAAAGGTTGCTACTCTTGATACAACAGCATAACAAGCGTACAATCCTATGGCCTGATCTGAATTCCTGCCATTTCTCTTAACATGCTATAGAGTGGTACAAAATGAACAATGGTAGGAAAAAGCACTGTGCAGAACTTTATGAGTATTGTTAGAGAACTCACTTACCCTACGAAAAATCAAGCAAATTGAAATGAAGATGGCAAGAAAACATTGTTATTTACTATGTTTGAGAATAAAATAACACTTCGGTAAAGGCGCAGCTACACCGCAATACCATGCTGAAGGTGACTGGGTTTGATTCCTGGTCTGGTCTAGGAATATCTCGTTAGAGAAAATTTCTCCCTGGGCATAGAGAGTATGATTGAACTTGCCATGAACTTGCAAAAATTGTATCTGGCATCGAAAGGTCTCAATTAAAAACTGTGGAAGTGCATTTAGAACACTTTGTTCAAAACAAGCAATAAGTGAATTGTAAAAGCAATAAGCATAACATGCTAAAAGGAGAAGAAGAGAATAAAATAATAAAAAATCACAGTATGGTATTTTTTATTTGAAAAAGAAAGTGTATTTATATTTTTCGGGATAGTCTATACTATATAGTAACGATGCCATGTGGTGTTTACATCCAACAACAGGCTCATGGTTCCCCGGGATAAGAACCCTGTAATCACGCTTGAGTATCGCTCAATAGAGATATATTAGGATCGTTGGCGTTTTGCGACAATTAAAGTAGATGGCTAATCAGAATCAGATCGATTATTTAACGAAAGGTCCGGCAATTTGGATCCGGATTTTTTGCTATTTGAATTTCAAAAAGAAATTAATTTTCATTGCTGTTTTAATCGATTACACGCATTATTACTCCTAGCTTTTCATAGAGATAAAAGCTCAGGATGCTCCCGATAATTACAAATTAATATGACCATTGTCAGCAAGTATCAGAAGTTTCTTGATGACTGATCCCTGATTCGAAGATAGTCTTCTGACTTTGTTTCGTTTTTAACGGAACTTCCCTTGGCTGAGAATCGTTTCGCCTCGGAGCAAACCGTTCCGAGATTGAATTCCACTGCACGAATAACAAAGTAAGCAAACGAACTGTGTATCGACCGGCCCAGTTTAACAAATATGATTGAACCCACAGGGCGCCGTTATCTTTCGTTATCGTCGGTACAATTTACATGTTTGATTCCGCGTTTCGTTCCATTCCATCTTTGAACGGCCAAGGATGGGCTTTCCACATATATGCATTATACGATGCGTAGCCGTCACATTCAGCTGAACGGGTTTCGAGGTTCCTGGTCCTGGCTCTCCGCTCCGTTTGGTTACCCCCGCTAGGGTGGTACTTGAAATGACTCTGTGTTCCAAAAGCCGTTTCCTGCTCCATCTTCGAAACCATCTGTGCAAAGCGGAAATATTTCAATATCGCTCGCAGCTCCCCCCTGCTCCAGGTTGGCTTTATTTTTCCTTAATTTCATTTCATCCACTACTGCTCCGACATCTGCATATCTCGCTAGCAGCCGGCTAACAGCACGAGCCTTCCCAGCAGCAAACTGCATGTCCACCTCATGCCCCGCCGATCGTTCCCATCTCATCCATCCATCTGGTCAACCGCTTGAAACGCCGAGAGCCAATCTACATAACAGCACCATTTTTCTTGTTTGTAAATCCACTAACGGCGTGCGAGACCAGTGGAAAACGAGCGCAGCACTCGATCGAAGCACATGTATGACGAAACCGGCGGCGTCGAAGTAGTTTTAGGCCAACCTGTGGCGCTTACTGCCCGAGTTTTCGGGTCCTTTTCCCGGATCAAGCCAGTGCCTGCTCTCCGGCAAGTGATCGATAAGAATTATTTACTTCCTCCTGGGAGTGCCTGTTTCGTCATTTGCCACCTTCCGAAATCGGAAGCCGGCCAAATTGGGCTTTCATTACGCACATGTTGGCCCCCATTATGACCGGCGCATGCTACGATACGGTACCAGACTTGCTTTCCGCGCGCTCTCTTTCTCTCTATCCGACAAGCTCTCCAGCTAGCTGGAGATATCGCTCAACCTTAAGCCCTGAGCCGTTGACGTCTCTTTCTGACTCCGTGACTCAGTAGGCTGATGAAGCTGTGTGCCTCGCTCCAGTCAGTGATTAGGGTGTCTCAAAATAATGAAAAGTCACATTTCATGTATATTTTACCGAAATTCCAAACGAATGTTCGCTTTTTGAAATTGGACATATTGGTTTCGAGAAAGTGGTTTGCCTGAACCACCCTAACGATCAGACTGCTTTCGGGAGACACTACTCACCCGTGATGATATTTTCCGAAAGCGCAGCAAAGCATCTCTTTTTTATTTATCATGTTTATGGTCATCATTTTGAAATATATCAAATTTATAGGGTTGCATTTAATTACGATCCGGCAAAGGGGTCTGGCGAGAAGGGAACCGATCTGAACGCGAGACTTATTGAAGGCAATATGGTCAGTTCGGGCGTCTAGTTTGCTAGGTCTGCATGAGATTTGGCGTCCGAGAAATGAGTCTGAGCTCCAAAAAAGGCCGAGGAGATCTTTATAACAGTGTCACGCTTCACGATATGGTGCAAAGTGTGTCTCGGAAGGGTCGTAAAATGGTTGTTGATTCTCTTTTATTTTCCGTAAATTACCCCAGAAAAGTCAATTTTGGGAGGAGTGTTTGTGGAAAATGGCATAACTCACGCCTCCGACACGTTGAGCGGACTGTTGTAAAACTGCTGCATCAACTTAGGTTTTATCTCAATCGAGTGGATTTGCTGTGGCGACGAAATAAATCATACGTGAAGGTTTTGGGATATTATTAACGATAGTGCAGAAACTAAATAACATGATGAGTGACGTTTCACGTTTTATTATTTGGCATGATGAACTACGCTGGTTCAATTAGGGGTTTTGAATAATTTTTGTAACTGGCAACTGTAATCAGGCTTATGGCTTCCGGTGAGTTGACTCTAAAAGGATTTGTACGGATTGTCATCTCGCCTGAAATGCTAATTTTCTCCTCGAAACGACAACGATTTGTCTCATCTCACAAGCTGCGCAAAATAGGTGTGAAAATTGAAAATCGATAACCGATGATTTTGGTATGACGATCCGTTTTGCAAACACACTTGGCTTACTGATGTTACCAGGCAATGATGTCTATATAAGGTCTGGCGCAGTAGCCACAACAATATTAGTAAAATGAGCAAAGTTTTCTCATGACACTAATACCACTGCACTCCGTGCGCACGCTACACAAAAGCTCGCAAAGTGCTACGTCATACTATTTATTTTGATTCGTTTGCTCCGTGATTGTTTATTGTATGCGCTTAAAACTTAAGTTTTCAACCGATTCCAATTTACCGATGATGGAAAATCGACTCTATATCGCTACTCTATTGTCAAGTCCCTCCGTTTGAAAGTTTGTGTGGCAAAAATTCGATAACCTCAGTTAAATTCACTATAAATGATCCATGTTATCGGTAGGAAATGATCCTGCTCAATAAATGGCATTTGTTTCATGATTATTTCTACAATTCAGCATTCATAATAAACGTTTGAACCGATTTTTTTTGTCTGAATCTATGCCCGCCAATAGAAAGTTAAATAGTGTTACGTCATCACTCGTCGGCTCAGCAATATTTACATTATTTTTGCTTCCAATACAAGCAAGCAGTGCGTTGCCCCAGACCTTATATAGACGTCATTGGTTACCAGGGGCTTTGCGTTGCTGTCGACCACATATACACCGTGTCCAATATATTCTCATACACTTTTTCCTTGCATTGTTGTCGTGCAACTACTCAACATGCTTCACGTATGTGTTGGTGTAGTTTTGCACTATGTTTATACAAACGCTTTTAGGTTATGTCCGATTGTTTTCATTCGGTGTTTATCTTTTACCAGCGATAAAGGAGTTTCGTGCTGTGGTGATAAAAAAGTGGGTGCTATTTTCAGAAATTTGAAAAACCTCGGAGTAAAGCGGGATTTTGTGTTCCGAACCATCCAAAGGTATCGTGACACCTGCATGAGTTGTTAAAGTGGCCAGGGAACGGTCAAGACGAAAATCACAGCGCTTGGTACGTAAAATGGCCGCAGATCTGAATGTTTCGAGATCGTCAATGCACAATATACTGCCAAATGACCTCGGATTCCAAGCTTTCAAGAAACGTAAGGTTCACGGAGTTGCGGAACCTTCCAAGCAGAAACGACTCGAAAGAGCAAGTCTGCTATTGTCGTGGCACGGTGGGGAAGAATTTATCGTTTCCGGCGAAAATTTATTCGTCTTGCAACAATCCCACAATGTCCAGAACGACAGATTGTGGGCTCTCTCTTCGAGAACTGCTCCAGAGAGTGATAGGAATATTCCACGGTCCAATGTGCTGCGTCAGTGATGGTTTGGGGAGGAATTTGCAAGCGAGGCAAATTACCACTGGTTTTCATCGAAAAAGGCGTTAAAGTGAATGGCGTTTATTTAAAAAAAAGGAAGTTTTAGAGAAAGTTGTCAAGGCCATATTTACAAGAGATGTTTGAAGATGATCACTATGTGTTTCAGCAGAACGGAGTGCCATCGCATACTGCAAATCTCGTTCAGGGCTGGTGCCGAGAAAATTTGACCGACTTTTTGGACAAGAATGAATGGCCTCCCAGTTCACCAGATCTGAATCCCTTTGATTATTTCGTATGGTCATACATGCTGGCGAAGGTAAATGACCACAGGGCGTCTAATATGAACTAATTCAAAACCGTAATCAAACAAATTCGGGACGAAATGCCGATGGAAGTCGTGCGTGCCGCCTGTGACGGTTTCGAAAAACGTCTGGAGCTGGTCAAGAAGGTTGAAGGCGGTGTTATTCCAAAACTATGTTGTAGTTGATCAGTATTATATTGCAATATATTGGGTAAAGTTATCAATAAAATCTAAATTACCGATTTGAAATAAATAGAGTTTTATTTTGTATGAGAATATATTGGACACGGTGTATATCTTTTCGTAGCTCGTTTTGAATTGTAAGCACAAACCAAAAGGCTATGTATGGAATGTGTACAAACCAGCACGGATTTTATGACTCAGATTTGTTTACAATTACAATAAAACTTACTTTGGCAAAACAAATACAAAAACTTCATTCAAGCCATCAGGGCTCGAGCTTACTT
The DNA here is from genome assembly GCA_034211315.2 of Aedes japonicus. Classification (NCBI taxonomy): domain Eukaryota; kingdom Metazoa; phylum Arthropoda; class Insecta; order Diptera; family Culicidae; genus Aedes; species Aedes japonicus. The sequence goes on along the minus strand of JASCZW010005154.1, from coordinate 105,245 downwards.
GGCTCACTTGGTATTTTTCTCTGCGTGGAGGGTATGAATATCCGTTTTGTAGAGAGAAAAAAAGGTCTACGTAGACTTTTGGTATATCCCCCCCTCTCCCATCGTTGACAAACCTAGACTTTATCGAACCCAACCCCCACCCCCCTTAATTGTCTACGTGGTTTATGAACAGCCCCTTACTGATGTTACCGTTATGCTTAAAAATAACATGAGCTTGCAGGGTGCGGAAGTGAACAAGTTTTGTTGGTGAAAGAGAGTTCTTCTAAAACAAAAAACATGTCAACTAGTATTTCAGACCGAAAAAATAAAGTGAGTAGAGGAGTCGTGATCTTCTTGTCATAAAAGCTGCATGACGGGAGGTCAGTATAATTTGGAGGAAAGTCAGCGCTTTAGAAATCGGCCGTTCATTGAATTCGAATATGGCAACCATGAGTTTTAAAATCACAGACAAACACTGTGATTGGGTTTCTTCCTTGACTGATTCGTTAATGCCAATTATTTCATCCGAATAAATCTACATTCTACAGTGCGGGAAACAAGTATAGAGACAAACTACTTTCTAAAAATTTTCATACTACATTTTATTCTGTGTAAACCAAATGCTTTCCAATACATACTCAGCAGCAAGTTTAAAGTTCATCATCAGTTGTTTTCCCTTTGGCACGAGTAATTTCAAAATAATCCAAAAGTTTATTTTTTCTCATGGGAAATAAATATGAAGACAAGATCATATATTTCAACAGTATCATTTATTTATCGAATTTCTATTCAAGAAAAAAACAAATTAGAAAGGTGTAGCATTTCTCTCTTTTTAAATAACCTCTTGCAGTCGTCTTGGCATAGAAGTTATGAACGATTTCAATTCATTCGGATCAAGTTTAGACCGCTTATTTTATTTCTTTCACAGTGTCATACTTTCTTCCTTGACCATAAACTTTGTGAGAAAGTAAGCCCCAAACATTCTCGATTGGATTTAAATCGGGACTGCAAGCCGGCTATTCCAGCACAGGGATGTTATGGAAGTTCAAGAAGTTTTTTGCTGCTGCCCACGCATGACAAGAAGAAGAACAAGACAAGAATAAGAACAAGACCAGAAGAACAAGAAGAACAAGACAAGAATAAGAACTTCCTCCAGAAGCTAGCAATACATTTCCGAGTTCATCCGTGTTGAAATGAAACAAACGGGCCTCTTTGCAGATACGCTAAATCCTGCCCAAATCGTAACGGTACCGCCACCAAAATTTTGTGTTTCTTTAGTTGGCGTGTTTTGCCTTTCATCACACCAGCGACTGCTGAAACCATCCGGCCCATCTAGTTTGAACTTCTTTTCATCACTGAGCACCACTCATCTTCCCAGAACTGGTATTTTTCAGCAAAGGCAAAACGGGCCTTCTTATGATGATCAAGAAGTTTTGGTGCAGGTGCCATTTTCCTAAAGGAAATATTGGGGTCTTCACTCAAAATCTGACAAATCTGACGTTTGGACACAGCCTTTTCACAGGATTCATTTCGACTTTGCTGGCACTCGGACACAGCCTTTGATGGACTGCAAGTCGTTTGATTTCCCTCTTCATCCTCGGTGTCAGAATAGACGGACGTCCGAATCGCTTCATAGTGGCATATTTCTTACCCAACCGTAGGTAATTATGCACGACATCCTTACTCCTTCCTATTCTTCTGCCAATTTCCCGAAGAGTCAGACCTTGTTCATGGAGGATAGTTACTTGTCCTCGCTCAAATTCAGTGTTTTTCAGCATTTTTCCTGCAAATCCAACAACAAAAAACATATTGAGCAATATTTATCTGATATAAATAGCCCATGTATTCCTAACAGTACCAATTTCTTCGAAAGCAAACAAAAATTTCAAGTCTAACACAACATGTTCACGGGGAAAGACAGTCTGGCGGTGATTTGCGTCTTTATATTTATTTCCTTTGCAGACGAGATCAACAATTGAATCTTGTCATACACACACATGCTGTCAGTGAATGAACCGGTCATGAACATTTGTGCTTTCAATACATATTCATTGATATGCGTGTTGCTAAAGTTACTCTCACTGAGAGAATGAAACTATTAAAATCATTTTGTCGTTATATTTATTTCCCGCACTGTATAACACATGCTCGTGGTTTACGGTATATCCATCGTTTTAAGCATATTTAATGGAACATACTTTATACATAGATAGTACTCGAAAAAATGCAACACTGTCTTTTGTGTAGTACTAGTTATTGCATTTGTAAAAATTGTTGAAATTTAGAGTAAACTAGTTTAGTGTGTAATGTTTACATGTGCAAAATTGTTACAATCTGTCAAGTGGTTATCGAGATGGATTCCAAACAAGAAGTGCTCGACAAAAAATTATGGACGCAGTCGTGGAAAATCCAGACCAGTCCCACAGGTGGATCGCGGCACAGATGGAAATCGACAAACAGACCGTGTTCCGTGTAGTAAATTTGTCCAAAGAGACCCAGAAGACCAACCCAGTGACCGCAAGGAAGGTGAGGAATTTTTTTGTTTACTTTATTATCGAAATGTTCAGCCCTGGGCTGGTTCATCTACCGTCGTAGTCACTCAAATACCTTTTTAGGTTTCACTTAAAAAAAAAACTTTTTTGAGCGTATTAGTACAACGATTGTGATTGGGACCAATCCTACGGAACTTCGGTTTTGAAATAGTTTATACTAGTAAAAATAATTAACTTAAAACCCTCCTAGGGTCTGCTAAAGACCCCATTAACAATCTAAACAAATCCAGGGTCTACCAAATATCTTGTGACCATTGCGGAAAAATTAACATTGGACAAACTAAACGTAATCTCAATATTCGATTCAAATCTCAAGGCATATCACAAACCCCTGGAAACTAAATGTAGCGGAAAGCATAGCAATCCAATTACATTAAGTGCAATCCTAAACCATTCGACTCGGGACGTTGCCAAGGAGGTCAATTCTTCTGTCTGGTTCGTCCAGCAGACAATTAAGCACTCTGGGCTGGGCTGGTTCATCTCCGGTCGTAGGTGAGATTCGAACTCGTGACTTTAGCGTGAGAGGTATGGATGTTTACCATTACACCGGGTCGGCCCTCTAATATGTGTTTATTTGTTTCCTGAAAGTTTCAAAAATATCCGACTTAAAATGAACATTTTTTGTGATCATGTTTGTCAATTTGTTCATACAAACCGGTCCGCTTCCTAGCATCTTGCTATGAAGTACCTGGTGGTCACTCTCCCACCGATTACCTGTAGATCAGCCAAATTTTGGTAAACCGACTACTTAGAATTATCTCAAATTGTAATATTCCGACCATGTCAAGTAGTATTTCCAAAATATTGCGAGAAGTTGAACAGATTGGAGATCAGGAGAGTATTGTGTATACGACCAAATCTTCCCCAGTTGTTATCAAATCAATGAGCGCAGGAATCAATTGAATCAATATAATTTACTAATGCCATGATGGGCCACCAATCGGAGGGGCGGCCCAACTAGTCTTATCTCTATTTGCAGGATATCCACAGAAAAAGAGGCATGCCGCCGCTCAGAAAAAACGTACTCTAGTGAAAGTATTACCTACACAGGCAGAAAAAACGATCAACATTATATACAAGTTTACAGTGATTAGGTCATGCCGGACTATACGGGGTGCGGTGACATGTTTCAGGTACTGTGATACCTCGTAAATCAGTTGGAGACTATCACTGCTTGAAGGTTAAAACGATTCTGCTGAGATTTATTCATCAATAATAGTTCTACAGTTTTTTCTACACGGCCAGCCATTTCAATTCAGTTTTGAGTCGTTTTTGACTCACTTTTGTCAACAATGGAGTCACTCAAATATGAGTAAATGTTATCGGCATAGACAAGTCGACAAATCAAAAACATCCATCTGATTTGAGTCGATGTTTTTGATATGTCGACTCGCCAATTTGAGTGACTCCACTATTGACGAAAGTGAGTCAAAAACGACTCAAAATTGAGTAGAAACGGCTGGCCGTGTACGGGAGGTACTTGGAGTCATACATAGTCATTATGTAAACGAGCACCAATCTTGATCGTTATTGGTAGGAGAGACCATGATAAGAGAGTGAGAGAATATAGAGAAGGCGATTAACGACTTATGCACCTGACGACAACGCGACAGATGATCCTTTGCAATGAACGAACGCCTGACAACGGATGTGCAATTGCATAAGCGCAATATGATCAGGAGTACTAGAAGTCATCGAACCACTCTGCGCACTAGGCTGATACAAAATTCGAAATATTTGCTCCCCTATTCTTAATCGACGCCAATTTGGGTCCTGAAAGTACCCAAAAAATTTTAACACATTTGGTTTTAATTTGGCTTTGCACACGCTATTCAAAGTTTGTATGGGAATAAGTATGAAGAATCTCAAACTTACATTTCCAGATCCATAACATCTTGATATTATGTCCTTAAACCAAATCTTATATTCATTCATATAGTGTAAGTTGTCAACTATCAAAATGCCGAAGATACCTGACATGTTGATGTTAATAGTTGACAACTTACACTATATGAATCTTTATAAGATTTGGTTTAAGGACATAATATCAAGATGTTATGGATCTGGAAATGTAAGTTTGAGATTCTTCATACTAATTCCATACAAACTTTGAATAGCGTGATACAAAGCCAAATTAAAACCCGTTCAAATTTCTTTGGGGACTGTCAGGACCCAAATTGGCGTCAATTAAGCTTAGGGGAGCAAAAATTTCGAAGTTTGCATCAGCCTACTGCGCACGCATTGCATTTGTTTCAAACGTAGTTCAATGGCTTGGGAATAATATGTTTCTCACGATGCGGTGCTACTGGTATGATTTATTTGAGTTGGTTACTACCTGGGATTTGTTGATAAGTGAGATGCACACGTCACAGCGGTGTAACTGGCGTTCGATGTTTTGTTGCTTGTTGGAGCAGTCCCATGCTTTTACTAGTTACATACTTTCAGCGTATCGTTAACCAAAAACTCTGCTGCTAACCTTTTCCCAACTATCCAAAATCCAAGTGATTTATCGTGGAAATGCAGAGGATTTCTCGGCTTCCTTCAAAGCAAGTATAACATCAACGCGTTCCTGCCCATTCCCTATTTGACCATTTGAGCATTCGAGCACGGCCGGCGCCGGTATTTCTTCATAATGGGTCACCAGTTTATGCACATTGAGGACGTATGTTAGTCCCAAATATCATCTGTTGGTACTTTGTGTAAAGGGTGTTTCGATTAAAATTTGGTTGACTAAACCTTGACGCATTTCCTTTCATCGTGCATTAAAACATTTTTGCACACCCCTTTGAAGATGCGTGCGTCTTGTCTTATGCCTCTATACTGATTTTGAGATTAGCACTTCAGTTATCAAAATGTCGTCGAAGGAAGTGAAGCAACGTTTGTTGACAGCCAGAAAAGCTGGATCGGGGGGAAATCGAAAGCCGGAGGCTACAGCGACGACAAAAAGAGTGGCCCGCTGTTTCGAGCGGAACCCCATTCTCTCCGTCCGAGATATCGCAAAGAAGCTGGGAGTGGCCCCTTCAACAGTGGATAAAGCTAAAAAAACGAGCTGGACTGTCGACTTACAAGAAAGTGGTGACTCCAAATCACGACGATAGACAAAACACGTCGGCCAAAGCACGATCGCGAAAGTTGTACACGACGATGTTAACAAAGTTTGATTGCGTGGTACAGGACGATGAAACTTACGTCAAAGCATACTTTAAACAGCTTCCTGGGCAGGAATTTTATACTGCAACTGGACAAGGAAAGGTGGCAGATATTTTCAAGCACAATAAACTGTCAAAGATCGCGAAGAAATATCTGGTGTGGTAGGCCATCTGTACCTGCGGCTTGAAGAGCAACGTTTACATTGCGACAGGAACCGTCAACGAGGAAATTTATCTGAACGAGTGCCTACAAAACGTCTACTGCCTTTCCAACACGCCAGAGCTCCGGTCAATCGAACAATATTGGGCCATCGTCAAGCGGAACCTTAAAAAGACGCTAAAAGCAGTTTTGAGCGCAAAACAGTTTTGCTGATTGGGTCAAACAATGCTGGCCTGATAGTTCCATTGAAGACGGTGCAGTACTCAGTCCGAGGTTTGCATCTCACCGGATGGACAATCCACGGTGAAATTGAGCCTACCGTTGATGAAGCTGCCGAGAATAGAGTTATAGCACCGACGACGGAATTGGAAGCTGCACCGACCAGAAGTGTCCTGGATGAGGATGAAGGATGAAGGAGATTTCCTGGAAGAGGATAAACAATGAAGAGTTCGATGCAGACAGGATCAAGAAACAGTGAAGGAAACTGTCGGAAGTTGATTTCGGTGGTGGTGGCGGAACGAAACGAGCAAGAGAGCTAATATCGTCCACCTCGCTGCAGTTGAAGGCTTTCGGCGAACAGCAGCTGCAGAAGAAGCGTCTGTGCTGCAAAAACAATGACATTTTGAATTCTTTAAGTTCCAGTCTGGTGTTGAGTACTCCAAAGAGGGTCGAGCAGGTTCAACCGAAACCAGGCAGGTTGAATGTGGATCAAACTTTTTCCACTCCCATGACAAATGTGGTCGGATTGAATGCCACCGTGGCCGCGGATGTAAGAGTTGAAAATCGTGAACCCGTTAAGTGGATGCTTGCCAAAGGGATTAGTTGAGAAGGTGATTCGCGGACCAGATGGAAAAATCCGCGTCATCGTACTGGCAAAATCAAGTACAAGATTCACCAGACCAATCAAGAAGATTGTTCTACTCAAGGCCAATTCCGCGGAGAATGTTACCGCTAGCAACGCACAAACGAGCGAGCGTAGGTGGCCGTTTCGAAAAAAAAAAACAAGTGAAAATTTCATTCCATGTACAACATTGAATGAATATAGATACAAACTTCAAACTATAAAACTCCAAGCTAAATAAATCCTCTGAAGTGTTGAAATCCCCCTCCCTCGGACGCAAGAACTCTGTTGCAGTTTTCGTTGCTCTTTTCCTTAGTGGGAAGAAGCAGCAAAGAACCAACCGTCCGGAGCAACATTCCTGGGTGCCTGCCAACCTTCAAGACTGGTGTGGAATCCCTTGGTCGCCACCTGATACCGTGGTCCATCGCCCCGGCAGGTACGAACCGTCAAGTCCCGAGGAACATCCCTGGTTGTCTCCCGTTCCTGACAACCATACTGGAGGAGACTAGGTTCGATTTCCGGTCTGGTCTAGGAATTTTTCGTTAAGGAAAATTTCTGGACTCCCTGGGCTTTTAGAGTATGATTGTATTTGCCACACAATCATAGTAATGCAAAAAATAGAACCTGGTCTTGAAAGCTCTCAATTGAAAAATGTGGAAGTGCATTTAGAACACCTAGTTGAGAGCAAGCACTAAGCTAATAGTGAAAGCAATAAGCTAATAGTGAAAGCAATAAGCTTGGAATGTTAAACAAGAAGAAGAAGACATACACATGAATTATAAATCCAATCCTTCCGAATGAAAACTCCGTCATTAGTTTCTCTTACATAAACAAGAGGCTCTGCAGTAATAAAGGGCGAACACGAAATTATTGCAACACATTCAACAGGGCATAACTTTTTTAACATTGGGTAAAAATCAACCAAATTTTGCACACTTTCTCATTGATGTGTATTGTTTACATGCTGTCAAACTCGAAGTCGTGTTTTTCGATTCAACGAAAATGGAGGTGAACCAACGCGAGGCGAGAGAACAAATTCTTTCCAAGCACCTGGAATTTCCTGACCTGTCGCACCGGCAGTTGGGAAAAATGTTGAACATTCACCATTCAACCGTCTCCAGAGTGTTGAAGCGGTTCCAGGAGCGGTTGACGTTGGACCACGGGAAAGGAGCTGGACGAAAACCGGGACCGGAGAACAAAAAGACGGAGGGAAAGGTGAAGCGGATGATTAAAGCAAATCCCAACGTCTCAAGCCGTGATTTGGCTATAAAGATCGGTATGTCGCAGAGTTACGTCCAGAATGCAAAGAAGAGAGCTGGAATACATACATACAAGGTACAGAACTTCCCAAACCGCGATGAGCGGCAACAATCGACGGATAAAACTCGGCCACGGAAGCTCTACGAGAAGATGCTGACAAAATATGGCTGCTGTGTGATGGACGACGAAACGTATATAAAAGCAGATTTTAAGCAAATTCCAGGGTTGGAGTTTTTCACCGGCAAGAGCAAGTTTTATGTGGACGACAAATTTAAGAAGAAGAAAATGTCGAAATTCGCCTCCAAATATCTCATTTGGCAGGCCATCTGCTCTTGCGGACTGAGGAGTGAGCCTTTCGTGACAAAGGGCACAGTAAATGGCGAGATCTACAAATCTGAGTGCCTCGAGAAGCGCCTTTTGCCGTTTTTGCAGCAGCACGACGAAGCTCCGCTATTTTGGCCAGATTTGGCATCATGCCACTATTCTAAAAGTGTCCTGGAGTGGTATGAGGCCAATTCTGTCCATTTTGTTCCACAGGACATGAATCCGCCAAACTGTCCGGAGCTGCGCCCGGTGGAGCAGTACTGGGCAATGATGAAGCGGAAACTTCGGAAGAGCAAGAAGACAGTCAAAGACGAGAAGGACATGTTAAGAAAATGGAAAAAAAACTGAGAAACTGGTACCGGGTGACACTGTAAAGACTTTGATGGAGGGCATCAAGCGAAAATGCGTTCAATTTTACACTCAAGGCTCCATCGATTAACTTTTCTTTTGATTTTTGAAGTAGATATATGTATAAAACTACCCTAAAATTTTGGTTTGATTCTAAACATTATAAGAAAATTGGCATGACATTTTCGGTGTCGCAATAATTTCGTGTTCGCCCTTTAGCCAAGTTTTAATGAACAGACTTCTTTAGCTTTATTTCATTATTGATAAATAGCGATGGTAAGCGGGTTCCTCCTTGAAAACTATTCAAAACCTCATGCTAAAGCTTGGTTAGCCTATTCTTTCAACTTCCATAGCACACAAAAGATCTGCAGATTCGTTCCATTAGACCATCGTTTATCAAGCAAACTAGACACTTTGAACATTATCCTTAGAACCGTATTCTCGAGGAAGGCCTATTTTTCCTAATACTATCGTCGTCATCTATAATACTTACAACTACATTTGTTTTTGGGAAATGCTATATTTATTTCATCCCTCCGACTGCGTTACCCCTTGGTGTGATCAGTTACTAACAGAGTTGTGCGGTCCATACAAAGCAGGATAAGCTTGCCGTGTACGTGTGAATTTATTTATAGTAGCAGGATTTATCATTTCCATCTGGCCAAGTCGCAGAGCAGGTTTGGCAAATATTTCCACATTTGGCATCATAGAATGACGGGGAAAATTGTGGATTAATATAAACATGGTTTGGAGGCGGAACTGGACGTCATCAGGAGGAAGAAAAAAAAAATAAAAAAAGCACTGACTGTCGAGTTATTTCTGTAATTAGTGCGGCATTTGGAGTGGTCAGGAACCATCCAAATGTATACAAACATCGTTATTCTCATGTGACGCGGAACCATTGGCTTACAAGCAAATTCGACAGTGGCGTAATTGGATGAATTTGCTTCGATCGTCATGGATCGTGTGTTGTAATTGAATCAAAGTTATTTCAGTCTCGGCGGCAAGTTTACGATGCTTACATAATAACATTCTTGATGAATGATGTATCTTCTCACAGTGGCCTTAAGTCTTTGTTCCGATTTTTGCACCGAAAGTTTTCGAAATCCTGCCACGACCGCTTGACGATGATCGCTGTTGCATCACTTATGGATCAAAAAAGAAAACCGAGACAGTTCAATGTCGCATCATCACTCTCGCCGATGAGGAAAAAGTCATATACAATCGGATGGCACGTCTCTGGTGCTCCGTTTACCACCAATTGGCCATGCGGGAGAAGCTCAGCTCCAAGTGACACGGAACGATGGAAATCGATATGACACCTTCGTTTGATGTTTCGCTCGTCGTCTCTCATGGCCCTAGCCACTTGATCGGTTCCACTACTTCAGTAGTCGATGTAGACCATTCCAATCGCGGAAAAAGAGTTGTCATAATTTATTTTCAGATCCCACTTGATTGACTTGTTTATGAATGCTGGTAACGAGCTTCGAAAATAGCTGGAAATTGTTTACTTTTTCCTTACGATGGCTGGCTAGGTTGGCTGGCATGGAGGTGACCCTTCCCCTGTCGTGCGAAAATGACGCAATTGATGGCTTCTTGTCGGACCAAGTGGAGCATTTGATGGATTGTGGTGGCATCGACAGAAGAGTTGATGGATGCATTTTAAGGACTTTAATTGGACAGATGGATGGATTTGAGAAGAAAATATTAAAGCTGATTGGTTGCGAACCGTGCGGTTCTTGCATGATTTTCCAATGTTGTCGGACATCGATGGACGTATTGATTTTATTTCTATGTTTTATTTCTATTTTAGTTTCCTTCCTATTTGATGGTTATTTTTAAATTCGAATTCCTAAATTGAAATTGGAATGTTTTGAGTCACTGAAATTGACATAAATACTTGTATGCTTGTTATTGGTAAATCAGAGTTTCTAAATCTAAAGAGGAGGAGATGGCTCATGAAATCTGCCGGTCTTCTTCTTGTATCTTGCTATGAGGAATCAGTTGCTTCCTCATCGACTATCTGTTGATTTGCCAAATTTGGAAAACGTTTGCATTCAATTATCTCAAATTATAACACTCCTCTCAATAAAATGTTTGCGTTAAAAAAATGGACTTCTTTCGGATGGTGATAGAAAAAAGCTAAGGCAGATAATTTTCTTTTTGATAAATTTCTCGCAGAAAAAATTCTACGCCCTTGCAAGCGGTCTTCCGGCAGTTAATCGGAACATTCGCCATGGCGGACGCAAACATGCGTATCGGCATGTTTTTGAGTTTTTTTTTTCATTTTATTAATCAATTCCTTCTCCGTTTTCGCGACAAAATTGTTGGAGTAGATCTTACGCTTCAAGTAGGTCCAGACATTCCCGATAGGACGCAACTGGACGTTGGGCGGGTTCGCCGACTTGGGTACAACAGCGATGGCCTCCCTGCTCGCCTTCAAGCTTGCATAGACAACCTTGGGATCACAACAGCGGCTACTCCACGTGGGCTTGGATAGCGGCTTGAGGGGTAACCAACAAAATGGAGGAAAGCAAGAAAATCCGGGAGAAAGCGAATTCGTTCGCTAAAGGTGGCCTCGCGAGATCCCTACCGCGTAAAACGGTAGAATCTGGCGTGAACGACACGTGCGAAACAGGTCTTACCAAGCTAGGCGTGGTCATGGATGGGCCAGGACTCATCCGGGCCATGGATAGGATGCGGGAAACCCTTCCTAAGGTGTTGGAGGTGTCTGAGCAATTGGACGCAATTATCGACTTCACGCCGTCGCGCAACAATATTGCGAAGGGCCTCAAACTGAGCCTCCCTAGGTTACGCATGACAGTGCAGGCTGCATGCAAGGAGAGGGGAGAGCTTGTGGCCAAGCTCCTAGCCGAGAAAAGAGTTGGCAGGGCTAGCAGCCACCGAAAGGGCGAGGGATATAGCCTCGAAGCAGCCCCAGACGGAAACATCCGTTTCGGTTGGAGAGTCCACCCCATCTACTATGGGGGCGGGGACCTTCAACCGGGTAGGCAGTCCCCGGGCGAAACGGCACCTGGCGCTTCTAAGAAGCGTATAGTGTCGGAAGCCCCAGTAGGGAAGTGAACCTACGTCCACCCTCGCGACCAGCTCCGGCTGGCCGCAAAGAGAGAGGAATTAAGCCCAGCGCGAAAGGTGCGACATCCAGCTCGCGAGTTGTCTCAAGTGCCGAAGGGGTCCGAGCGGCAGGGCGCCAACGTTATAGCCATAACTAGCACTGAAGCAGACGCTAGTGCTAAGAGGGGGGTGAGTGATGACCTCCTGCGTGGCAGAGAAAGCCACTGGAATAGGGTCAAAAAAAAACAATAGGACAAAAAAGAAAAGGACTCGGAGGTCTTGAAAGCGATGCGTGGGGACGCTAAATTGGCAGGCCTAGGCGCCGATGTGCGGAGTATACGCCGTACCTGCACCGGAAAGATGTAGCTGAAGAAGGCAACTGCGCTAAAGGGCCCGGTGTACAGAGACCTGCAAGACATGCCTTAGGGAGATAGTGTGGAGGTACGCACGCCTGCGGCTCACAGGTGATAGAGGATGTGCTAAGACCAGGACACATCTGGGAATGCGTATGTGGCATCCCAGATCGTCATAATTTACGCGTAGAGGAGCGCTAGTCGCCGCGAAGGCCGCACTAAAGAGGAAGAAAAAAGCCAGAGTGCGAGCCTGCTTCGAGAGCCTGTGTCAAAAGGCCAATAAGATTCCGTGGGGTGACGCCTACCGGGTAGTAATGGCCAAACCAGAGGATCGGCGGCTCCAACCGAGCGTTCATCACAGCTGCTGCAGCAGGTGATCTTTGGGAAACTCTTTCCGAGCCACAACCCGAGTCCATGCCCCCCGCCGCCGTAGATTTGTCCTATGACCAGCGTTCCAGTATTCCAGACCTTAACGCTGTCATAGCGACGGAAGGGTGGAAGGGCTCAGCCGAACACCCGTGACCACGTGGGCATTGACAACGGCACACCGGGGCCGGTGACGAGGCGATGGTGACGAATGAGAAACTTATTGCGATAGCAAAGTTGCTAATGGTGAACAAAGCGCCGGGACCTGGCCATTCGACGGCTAATCCTCAACAGACTGACAACATACATGTAGGGTATAGGCGGTTTGTCTAATAACCAATTTGGCTTCCGTAAAGGGAACTCGACGATGGATGCCATACTGTCCGTCACCAAGACGGCTGAGGTGGCAGTCCAGCGCAAGAGGCGAGGAGTATTATACAACACAGAGGCAGGCCAGAAACGTGTCCAGATCACCACAGGCGTCGCATGTACGATGAGGTACTACGGCTAGAGTTCCCGAACGGAGTGACGATAGTCAGGTTCGCTGACGACATGAATCCATCCAATAGGTCGAGTTAATGGCCTCGCACTCCATTGGCATTGTGGAGAGAAGGATGAGTTCCAGACAACTGGAGCCAGCCCACCATAACACTGAGGTCAAGGTGGTGAATAATCGAAAATCGGAGCAACATGCACATGTCTTTGAGGTATGATCGACGATAAGCTGTCCTTTGTCAGTCACGTTGATTACGCCTGCAAGAAAGCCTCTATGGCTATATCGGCATTATTCCGCATGATGTCGAATAGCTCGGCGGTGCAAGGGAGTAAGCGTAAACTCCTAGCCAGTGTCGCCCCATCTATACTTAGGTACGGCGCGCCGGCATGGATCACCGCCTTGAGTACCAAGAGCTACATTAGAAGGCTAGAGAGTACGCACAGGCTTATGTGCCTATGAGTGGTTAAATGCATACCGAACCGTATCACGCGACGCAGTCTGCGTCCTAGCGGGGACGATGCCAATAGGCATTGTCATAAAAGAGAACGTAGAGTGCTTCGAACAACGTGAAACAAGAGTATACGGAAGACCACTAGTGTCGCATCCATGGTTAAGTGGCATAGGAAATGGAACAACTCAACCAAAAGTCGGTGGACCCATCGAATAATCCCGGAATTGATCGGGTGGGTTTGTAGGCGACACGGTGAAGTGAAATTCCACTTAGCGCAAATATTGTTAGGCCACGGCTGTTTTCGGCAATACCTGCGCGGGAGTTGATGAAACAGCGGAACAGCGTCACGACACGACTTCGGATAATTTGTTCCAGAGTATGTGCCAAGACCGGGACATCTGGGACGCGGTATGCGTAGCAGCCTCCCAGATCGTCCTTCATCGCCAACAAAAATGGCGAAACGACCAAAGACAGGTCGCAGGCACGGCACGGATGGGTTTTAAGTGGGTCAAGGAGTTGGCGCCCTCATCCCCACAGCTTTTCCATCCGGTCTAAAAAAAGCATTGTACACATCCATATGTACATGGTACATATCCATTTACATAGTTAAATTCTCGATGATAAACGTTTGATGTTTTCGTATCACTCTGGGAAGTTCTAGCTTATCTAAAATTTACTTGAGTTCAGGACTCAGTTGTAACAGTAGCTGTTTAGGCTATATAAGGTAACGATAAGAATTCAAACATATTGAATGAGCATTTTGGAAGGTAAACAGCCATTTTTTGTTATTTTTGGAATGTTCTAGGTAATCCAAACTGTTCTTGAGTGCAGAACATACGATCTATAGTTGTAATAGTAGGTTTTTGGAGTATGCAAAGGGACAATTTGTATTTCACAATATTGCATTGAACATTGCGGAAGGTCAACAGACATAAGGTTGCCATTCTTGGGATATTCTAGGTCATCCAAACTGTCCTTAAGTTCACAACATAAGATCTACAGTTGTAACAGTAGTTCCTTGGGCTACATTAGGTTTCGATATGTATTCAATCATATTAAATGAATATTTTGGAAAGTCCACTATCATTACTTTATTTCTTTGTAATCTTCTAGGTAATCCAAACTGTCCTGGAGCTAAGAACTTGAAATCTACGGTAGTAACAGTAGCTTTTTAGGCTATACAACATAACGTCACGTATTCAAGCATATGCAGTGAATATTTTCGAACGTAAAAATACACAAGAAGACAATCTTGAGATGGTCTAGGCATCCAAACTGTCCTCGCGTTCAGAACTTGAGATTTACAGTAGTAACAGTAATTTCAAGGCTATACATGGTTACAATAAACATTCAAACATATTCAATTAATATTCTGTTCTGGTGACCTTACAGAAGATATAGTGAGTTTTTTGTAAGGTCATTATCAGATTATCTTGGGATGTTCAAGTAAATAAAAACTGACCTTAAGTTCAGAACAGAAGTTTTACAGAAGTAACCGTAGCCTTGTAGTTTTACAAAACTACGATAACTTTTCAAACGAAGGATAACCTTGTTAGTTTCAGGTCATTCAAACTGTCCTTCAATACTTGAGGTTTACAATTGTAACAATATATTTATAGGCTATACAAAGTTAAGTTAGTTTGTTTGGCATACAATGTTTCAAGATGCTCTCATAATACCTGTTGGTCTTCCAGGACATGCATTAAATACTTTTGAATACATTTCATAACATTGTTAAGCGGTTTAAGCTTCTGTCACATTTGTAGATCTTAAGTTTTAAACTCCAGGATAGTTTGAACGACCTAGCACGTCTCAAGAAAAGAACAATATATTTAACCAACTTTCCAGTTTATTTTCTGTACAGAGATGCACTGTGAAACTATTCAAATTTAGGCACCGTTTTAAACCAACAGTAAGGATTCTCTTGGGGCCACTTACGAGATTGGGTGGTTTTTTTTCAGTAGAATACAAAAATACGTTGAAACACCGTGTTTGATGACCGACTTAAACCAACAGTAGAGATGCTGTCGGGGTGACTCCGGCATTGAACATATTCATTGAATATGTTTGTATATATATCATAACATTATATCTATCTTCTATGAAAATATATAAAAATGATTTTCTGTCTGTCTGAACCTTATAGAATCGAAAACTAATGAACCGATCGGCGTGAAATTTTGAATGCAGGAGTTTTTGGAGACGGGAAAGGTTCTTATGATAATTTAAGGCCCCTATCATATCTGGGAGGGGGGGCTCCCAAACAAATGAAATAGAAGTTTCTGCATAACTCAAGAACTAATCCATGGTAGTTTGAAACCCCTCCCGTTTCTTAGAAGGGGGGCTGTCGTACAAATGAAGCAGAATTTTCGGCATAATTCCTGAACTGAGAAAACAAATGGGAAAAAAATGGCGTGTGAGGATTTAGGAGGCAAGAAATGTTTCTACGGTAGTTCAGGATCTCTTATTTTTTGATAGAAGGAGTGGGGGCGGAGGGTATGTTTGAATACATATCATAACATTATATCTATCTTCAAGCGGATAGGGGGGCTCCCATGTAAATGTAACACAAATTTCTGCACAACTCGAGAACTAATCAAGAAAATGGAACCAAATTTGGCATGTGAGTGTTTTGGAGACACGAAATGTTTCTATGGTAGTTTGATTCAGGTGGAGGTTTTTGAAGGCAAGAAATGTGAACGCGGTGGTTCCAGCTCCCTTCTTTCTTTGAATGAGGGAAGGTGGTGTCCCATACAAATGAAACACAAATTTTAAAGAAACAGGAGAACTTTCACTACTGTTATGAAAATTTGTATGTAGGAGTTTTTGGAGCCGGAGAAAGTTCAAATGATGATTCGAGACTCCTTCCTCGTCTGAAAAGGGGAAGGGGCTCCCATACAACATGCAACACACATTTCTACAGAACTAGAAAACGTATCAAGTAAATGGAATCACATTTGGCAGGTGGAGGTTTTCGAAGGCAAGAAATGTTTCTATTGTGGTTTGAAACCCCTTCGCCCTCTGGAAAGGGTGACTCCCATACAAATGGAACACAATTTTTTGCATAACTCGACAGCCAAAGAAGCAATTGAATCCTTATTTGGCATGTGAAGGTTTTTGGAGGCAAGAAATGTTTCAGTTCAAAACCCTTTCCCTTCTTGAAGAGGAGGGAGAGCTCAAACAAATTGAACACACATTTCTGCATAACTCGAGAATCATTCAAGGAAATGAGACCACATTTAGCATATGGAGGTTTTTGGAGGCAGGTTTTTTATGAATAAAAAATGAGTTTCTGTCTGTTTGACCCTTATAGGTTCGGAAAATTCTGAACCGATTGGCGTGAAAATTTGTTTTTGGGGCAGGGTTTTGGGGGCAGGGAAAAGGCCCTCATACAAATGAAACACAAATTTCTTCATAACTCGAGACCAAATCAAGCAAATGGAAACAAATTTGACATGTGGGAGTTTTCGAAGGAAGGAAATGTTCATATGGTTGTTTGAGACCCCTCCCCTTTCCGCAAGGGGTTAATCTCATGCAAATGAAACACACATTTTTGCATAACTCGAGAACAAATCAAGCAAACGGAACCAAATTTGGCATGTGGGGATTTTGGAGACGCTTTCTCTCTGAAACAAACATGAGAATTATCCAGGTAACTAAAACACAAAATGTGTATTGCTCGGGTAAGAAATATGTTCTGATAGATGTTTGAACCCCGTTTTAGTCAAGAAAAAACTCGAAAAACGACCAGTTCTATTAAATTTGCATTCATGTAGATGCAAGCGTAGCAGCGTTCGTACCGGGTTCAGCTAGTAGTGGATAAAGCTACTGCCAAATTTGAAGATCTTAAGTTCTAAACGCCAGGACAGTTTGGACGACCTAGCACGTCTCAAAAAAATATTTCCTATTTTTTTCTACTCTTTTCTATCGTTTCTATGTTATTGAGGACCAAATCAATAAGAATACTTCAAGTTGGTTCTATTACAACGTCTAGAAAAAAAAAACATAGGCCTGAATGGGTTAATTAAAGGAATATTGCATTGTACAATCCAAGTGGCTTACATTTAATTGCGTAGTCCTACGTCTACCTTGTACAGGGTGCGGCAGAAAATAATGCGAAAATGTTTAAACTTGAGTATTGGGTTAATTCATGTAGCTAGTGACTAATTATTATTGAAAGTGTATTTGTTTATGTTTACTTTCAAGTGCTGTATCCAATCATTCCATTTGTTTTATTGCAAATTCGTCAAAATGTTCGCGAAAGAATTGATCACCAGTTTGTTGCTCGCCCAGAAGAAGCCGAAAGAGATTGCCAAGGGTGCCATTTGGCAACAGTTTACCGCATAAAAAAGTCCCTGCAGGATGGTCCTAAGCAGCGGAAGCCGGGAAGCGGACGTCCGCGCTTTGCACGCACGCCGAACGTGATCAAATCGGTCCGTGCAAAAATTGCTCGCAACCCGGTGCGTTCCATAAGAATACTTGCAAAGGAAGCCAATATTTCGGAGAATCATCAAAGAAGACCTGCATGCATCTTCCAGAGCCAGAGTGAAACGCCACTTGATTACGGACCGGGTCAAGGAACTACGAGTGACTCGTTCCAAGAGATTGTTTTCCTTGTTGAAGAAGGAAAAAATGATAATCCTGTTCTCCGACGAAAAGCTTTTCAGCATCGATGCTGTGACCAACAGCCGCACGGACCGGTTCATTTCACCGCAGAAAATGGAGAACGTTCCGGAAAAAGTGAAATTCAAATTTCAAACCAAACATCCGGCTGGTGTCATGATGTTTGGCTTGGTGGCGTCCAACGGTTTGAAAATGCCGCCTGTTTTCATTGATGCTGGAGTTAAAATCAATACCGAAGTGTATATCGGTATTTTAAAGAACCAAGTGCTTCCCTAGGGTAAGGCCAACTTCTCCGAGGACCTAAACGTTGTCCTACCGCAGGATGAAGCGTCGTGTCACACGTCCAATCGAACCCAACAATGGGTGAAAGATAACATGAAGTTTTGGCCGAAGGATTTGTGGCCCTCTAGCAGTCCAGATCTCAATCTGTTGGATTATTCGATTTGGGCATATGTTGAAGCACGAGCCTGCTAAACATCATACCCTAGTGTGAAAACCCTGAAGTCAACAATAACACGCACATGGCTGTCAATGTCGGAGGACTACGTCCGAAAGGCGTGCTCTGACTTCCGGCGTTGGGTCGAGGATATTATTTATAATAATGGAGAACACATTGAATAAATTTGTTTAAAAGGACTTTATAAAGATAACTGCGTTCGAAAATGTTGATATAATTGCTTGAATTAGTTGAAAATGGGATTTGAAAGAAATAGAACAAATTTTCGCATTATTTTCTGCCGCACCCTGTAGTTCGTTTTTCAAATTTTACCCCAGTATAGAAAACAAAGACGTAGTCCTTCCTCAAAAAGTGAATTTCGTGTGCTCATTTAGCATTACTGTCCTCGAACATTACTTGATCTTACAGCATCGCTGAGCTAGAGAGGGCAGTTTCAATGTTGTGAGTTCTTGTGAGTTGGAGGCTGTTCTACCTTAAATATCACAAATCTCAAATGTCGCCAAAGAACAGGACACAGACCGATTGACATTTGCGTATAATACATATTAGCAATGCTAGCTAATCCATGTTTCCCCCATGCTTGTCTAAGGCATTTTCCAAAGGCACGTTCTTCGCACGCTTCGGTTCCATTCCCTCGTGTGTCTGCGTTTCAGCCCACTGTGGAAGGAAGCTTCTAATTGTGGAAAACTTCACCATTTACGTCTTTCTGTTTTTCACATTCCAACAACCACCGTTTGCTCGAACGCGTGCCCCATGAACCACGACGTGAAGTCACGCTATTTGCGGGCACTGTATACATTTTGGTTTTATTTACATTTGAATCCTGTAACTCCCGCTGCTTCTGCTCCAGTAGGTCGATATAGGTAGGTAGAGCTCTACGGCTTCGAAGTAGTGTGTCACAGTGCAAAGAGATGGGCATGGGTAAGTCTCCGCTGCCTGATGCCATTCCGCGTGAGGCTATATTTAGCGGGCAGCAATGTACAAAGTGTTTAAATTAACTTCTAAAATTAGACATTCCCGAGAAGAGTAACCGTACAGCAGCTACTGTTTATAGGGAAATGCCGTTGTAGCGTTGAAGACTTGGGCAGTTGGAGTTGTCAGCTGATCTTCTTAACTGGCGGATATTTAATGCACGTTATAAGATTGAATGCTCTTTAACCTTATCCAGAGTTAACTTCTGGATAAAATATTTATTCAATTACGTCAAAATAGCCCTGAATTGGTATTTACATACAGAAAAGTACGTCACACCTATTTCAGATGCATATCACCGGTCAATGACTACCGCATTCAACACACAAAATGTATTTACAAACAGATAACGCACATTCCGAAAATATCCCTGCACGGAAAATCGACCAAAATAAAACTTACGCGCTTCGTTTTCCCCCGATACCGTTTTGCAAATAATTCACTATAAACAAAGCGGCAAGCCATCGCCCTCGAACCGAGCGCCCAGCTGTTTATCTTGAAACATTACGCGTGCCTTCCTGGCAGTGGTCGGTCATCATTGCGGCCATACTGTTGTTAACGTAAATAATACCGAAACGGGCTGACGTTGTTACACCGTCGACTCATGCGGCTCCTCCATCACGCACATATGTTCTAAAGACATTCATGGGCAGCCTCAAGCCAACGGTCTGCGTGACGTTTGTAAACACAAACAGTTCGATCCGGTGGGAGGGTCAAAAATAGTACCGATGGACAAAAACGTGCAAATCATTTGTATTACATTCATAGTGGTTTCTCTCTGAGCTGGCGGATAAACATTATCATCATCTGGTAAAAATAGCCGGCTGTGTTTACATGCATCAATCGGTACAGCCAGGTTGTGATATGCGTGCTCCATTTTTTTTTGGGAGGGAGATGCGGGAAAATAGACGCTATCACGCGGCCACGGATGGAGTGGCCATTTATGGATATGAAATGATGGTCGAATATTTTTACATGCCACGTATTGCTGCTATCGTTTGACCTTATACGGTTGTTCGTAGGTAGGATTTCTATTTTTGTTATCCTCATATCCTTTGACGTCCCTGTTGATGGGTTTTTTGGAACAGTCAAATTCGCGTAACTAAACTTCGATTAATTTTTCAAGAATAGATGTCCTTGGAAAAGTACCTTAAAAATAACTCCGGTTCGTACTCAACTAGAGGATTTTTCATTTATTTTGCTCGTTCTGGACAACATATGGAAATGAATATTTATCAACATTTTATCTCAAGCAAAAGTTCAAACTCTATTCATCATTTTCTCTCTAAATATCAATGAAATATTGCTAGTAGTAGCAGAACGTTGACTCGGGCGGCTCGTTCCGGGAATATTGTTTCTCTTAACCCCTTTCATCAATTAAAAGGAAAAGGAAACGGATAGGAATGACATGGAAAAAAGGGTTGTGTTAGCTTAAAGTGTTAGGATTACACTTGCTCAAAGCTTATATCCATAGTGTGTTAGAAAAAAAATAAATTGTCCATGAGAATTAGTTATTTGAAATCAAGCTCACTGAACGAATGATTACCAAATATTCGAAATCGTAGCTGGGTTGTTATTGTGCTGCATATAAAATGAATAACGTTCATAGTTAGATTCACAACTACACAACCACAGAGAACAGACGTTCATCTTCGATCTGCTACTTGTGTAAAACTTTAAACCGACATTTCAAATGTATGTCGTTATGCTCCTGGTGGGCGGCGCTGCAGTTGTGCGATAACTGTCTTGTCAATGTTTATCAATACAATACCTAGCACATAACCTGAAAAGTTTTGATTGTTTTTCTTTGCACTTGCTTTTTATACCGGCTGCCCATATTAATTTTTACACACGTTTTGCAAGAAAAGGTATATGGACATCAGTGTCTGTTCGCTGTGACACAACTATCGAATATTCGCTATGCGATAGTTAAGTACACTAAGTCTATCAAAGCTTAAATTAGTATGCTGCAGTTTTTTTTAGAATGACGAATAAAGTACTTGTTAAATGTACGGTGTGCGTGCCTAAGAGGCAAAAGATGTTTTGGGAATTTTCCCTACATGCAAGCGATTTATAAATTCCTTTATTTGACTGATCTAAGAGTGTAACGACATCACCTCCCTTCCTTGCACTCTGCACCGGCCAATGTGTCCCAGTTATACTACCCTTTTGTTTCCCTGCTACTTGTACCTACCCAGCAAGCTGTGGTCACTCATCTGCGGCATAGTTCATGAAAGGGACTACAGCGCCTGAGGATTTGGAAGATGCCGCAACCATAAGCAGCACCAGCAGCAAACTTTAAGTACCTTACATATGTTACCTACCTAGCCCCTTCCAAACGATGATGTGACCCATTAAACTGGCGCCCCACTTTACTAAACTCGAAAAATAAAACATTGTTGATTAAAATATTGTATATCGGCTCCGCAAAGTGTTACACACGCCTGAGCCTAACAAATAAACGAAATCATTTTAAAAAAAAAACAACCTAAACATTCAGACACTACATTCTATACATGAAGTCGAAATTCGTGTGATCCGGATCGACGTCGCTGGTACCATAATTGGAGAATTCAGCGGCTTGAACTTATAACTGTGATCACAGTTCAAAGTTCACAGAACCACCACCGTGTGGCGCTCTCAGTTACCACATGTGTCAATAAGAATTCTAAAGATTGTACTCGCAAAAAATGCAACACTTTATTTTGTGTATATCTTTTTGTTGCACAGGTAAAAAATGATGAAATTTTGGTTTAAACTTGTTTATAGTGAATTGTTTACATGTGCAAAATCACAATCTGTCAAGTGGTTATTGAGATGGCTTCCAAGCAAGAAGTACTTCGACAAAAAAAATATAGGCACCATCGTGGAAAACCCAGGCCAGTCCCATAGGTGAATCGCGAAACAGATGGGAATCTACAATTCGACTGTGCACCGTGTGGTAAATTCGTTTAAGGGGGGATATACAGTTAGAACCAGAAAAAAAAACTCTTTTTTGAAAAAAAAAATTTAGGGGAAGTTTTTACTCAAATCAATCGAAACTTTTTTACAATTGTATCTTTATTGTATCAGTGTATCTTATTTTTTTTTTGGTATTTTTCAACAAAATGGCGGCCATTAGAGTGCGTTGAAAAAGTCGTTGCATTTTGCTTGTGCCGGCTCTCCTGGTCACAGGTATGATATGTAGTCAGTGCATATGTTTGTTGGGGTTTGATTAATTTCTATTTTTAGAATAAGATATTTTATTACCATATATTTATTTATATTTTTATATTTTTTATGGTCCCCTTGTCCTGTTAACTCTAATACTTTGCTTTTTTAATATTTTCCCTATTATTTCTCATTTTAATCCAAATATTCAATAGTTTTCTGATCACATGAAGCTTTCGATTAATATTATTTTTCAGGAAATCCCGGATGCTTATGCACTACGTATCATCTGTGTTCGTTGTTCAACAGGGATAAGCCTCTCTCTAATAACATTTCTAATGCATATGTTCAATACCCAAGGGGGCGGCATGAGGGTCTGCATTGTGTCAGACAAGGTTAAAGCTGGATGAGGGATCGGTCTTCAAACTCGAAGTATTGAGGTATTTCTGTGGTCTATTGAAATAAACCATCCACATTGTGAGTTGCCCCAACAGCATCCTTACTGTTGGTTTAAATCGGTCCTCAAACTCAATGTTTCTACGTATTTTTGTATTCTGCTGAAATAAACCAACCACACTTGTGAGTGGCCCCAACAGCTTCCTTACTGTTAGTTTGAATCGGTCTTCAAACTCGATGTTTTAACATATTTTTGTATTTCACTGAAATAAACCATTCACACTTGTGAGTGGCCCAACAGCATCCTTACTGTTGATTTAAATCGGTTCTTGAACTCGGTGTTTTAAAATACTCTTATATTCTGCTGAATAAACCATTCACACTTGTGATTCCGGAAACTGACGCGGTTGATCAAAGCAACGATGGATCGAGTGATGTGTGTCGTCCGAGTATCAGGGACGCTCTCGAGTCCCTTCGAATTTCGAACTGGGCAAGGTGATGGATTGTCGTGTTTGTTGTTTAACATTGCACTGGAGGGTGTGATTCGAAGAGCTGGGATAGACACGAGTGGCACGATCTTTAGGAAGTGTGTCCAACAATTTGGCTTCGCCGACGACGTCGATATCGTAGCACTTAACTTTGAGACGATGGCGGAAACGTACATCAGACTTAACGCTGAAGCTGGTAGGATTGGGCTTGTGATTAATGCGTTGAAAACAAAATACATGAAGGGAAGAGGCTCACGAGAAGACAATGTTAGCCTCCTAGCACGAGTTCAGATCGACGGTGATGAAATCGAGATAGTAGACGAATTCGTGTATCTGGGCTCATTGGTGACCTTCGATAATGACACCAGCAGAGAAATAAAAAGGCTCATGATGGCTGGTAATCGTGCCTACTTTGGACTCCAAAGGACGCTAAGATCGAACAAAGTTCGCCGAACCACTAAGTTGACCATCTACAAGACATTAATAAGACCGGTAGTTCTCTACGGCCACGAAACATGGACATTGCTAGTGGAGGACCAACGCGCCCTTGGAGTCTTTGAACGGAAGGTGCTGCGTACCATCTACGGTGGAGTACAGATGGAAGACGGAACGTGGAGGAGGCGAATGAACCACGAATTGCACCAGTTGCTGGGAGAACCTCCCATCGTACACATTGTAAAAATCGGTCGACTACGATGGGCTGGGCATGTCGTAAGAATGTCGGACGACAGCCCTGTGAAAATGGTTCTCGAAAACAAACTGACAGGTACAAGAAGAAGAGGCGCGCAACGAGCAAGGTGAATCGATCAAGTAGAAGGCGACCTGCGGACCCTCTCCAGACAGCGAGGCTGGCGAGTGACAGCCATGGACCGAATAGAATGGAGACAACTTCTGAGTACAGCAGAGGCCACGCCAGCCTTAGTCTGATTGCTTGTGCTTACTTGTGATTGGCTCCAACAGCATCCCTACTAATGGTTTAAATCGGTCCTCAAACTCGGTGTTTTAACTTAGTTTTGTATTCGGCTGAAATAAACCACCCACACTTGTAAGTGGCCCCAACAGCATCCTTACTGTTGGTTTAAATCGGTCATCAAACTCGATGTTTTAACATACTTTTGTATTCGGCTGAATAAACCATTCACACTTGTGAGTGGCCCCAACAGCATCCTTACTGTTGGTTTAAATCGGTCCTCAAACTCAATGTTTTAACTTATTTTTGTATTCTGCTGAAATAAACCACCCAAACTTGTGAGTGGCCTCAACAGCATCACTACTGTTGGTTTGAATCAGTCCTCAAACTCAATGTTCTTAACTTATTCTTGTTTTCCATTGAAATAAACCACCCACACTTGTGAGAGGCCCCAACAGCATCCTTACTGTTGGTTTAAATCGGTCCTCGAACTCAATGTTTTAACATACTTTTGTATTCGGCTGAATAAACCATTCACACTTGTGAGTGGCTCCAACAGCATCCTTACTGTTGGTTTCAATCGGTCCTCAAACACGATGTTCTTAACGTATTATTGTATTCCATCGAAATAAACCACCCATACTTGTGAGTGGCCCCAACAGTATCCCTACTGTTGGTTTAAATCGGTCCTCAAACTCGGTGTTTTAACAAACTTTTGTATTCGGCTGAATAAACCATTCACACTTGTGAGTGGCCCCAACAGCATCCCTACTGTTGGTTTAAATCGGCCCTCAAACTCGATGTTCTTTACCTATTCTTGTTTTCCATTGAAATAAACCACCCATACTTGTAGGAGTGGCCCCAACAGTATCCCTACTGTTGGTTTAAATCGGTCCTCAAACTCGGTGTTTTAACAAACTTTTGTATTCGGCTGAATAAACCATTCACACTTGTGAGTGGCCCCAACAGCATCCCTACTGTTGGTTTAAATCGGCCCTCAAACTCGATGTTCTTTACCTATTCTTGTTTTCCATTGAAATAAACCACCCATACTTGTGAGTGGCCCCAACAGTATCCTTACTGTTGGTTTAAATCGGTCCTCAAACTCGATGTTCTAACTTATTGTTGTATTCCATTGAAATAAACCACCCACACTTGTGAGTGGCCCCAACAGCATCACTACTGTTGGTTTAAATCGGTCCTCAATCTCGATGTTCTTAACGTATTATTGTATTCCATCGAAATAAACCACCCACACTTGTGTGTGGCCCCAACAGCATCCCTATTGTTGGTTTGAATCGGTGCCAAAATTTGAATAGCTTCAATGTGCATCTCTGTACAGAGAATAAATCGGGAACCTAGTTAAATATCTTATTCGCTGCCGACGTCAGTTGAACTAAGCACACCTTTTACCAAAACGGATCCGGCTGACAACCCAACCATTTTATCCAACATCCCAGTGATTTCTTGTGAAAGTGCAGAGATGTTCTCGGCTTCCGACAAAGCGAGTATCACGTCAACATATTCGTACCCATTCCCTATTTGACCTGCATTCGGACGAGGCCGGCGCCGGTATTGCCTTAGTTTAAGATTACCAGTTTTTACACATTGAGGATGTATGCTAGTCCCAAGCATCATCCTTTGGTTCTTTGTGTAATAACAGCTGACCTGGCAATAACGGAGTAGCAACCTCGGGCGGTCAATCATGCTCATGCTCATGCTCTATTATACTTGATCTTCATGCGGTTTATCCTGAAATGCAAGAAATTCTGTAAAGTGTTAAAATGTAGAGTTCTGTGGTACGATGGTTAGGCACGATTTCGTTCGTTTTCAAAGATAGCAGCAATACACAAAAATCTTGATCTGAGGTATCTTGAAAAAGTTTGTTAAATCTTTTTAAATTTCACAATACTAAAAAGCTGATTTTATAACAGCAAAATAGAAGCAGAAAAAAGAAAAGCGGTGGCCTAATAGTTATTTCTCGAGAGTTAGGAGAACAGGAAAGATATAATTGAAAGGGAATTAAAGACAAATGGACATTAAAAAACAATAAGTAATGTGTAATTTTTCTTTGATATAAAATCAATAAAACAATGGTAACAAATATATTAATATCGTGAGTAATGATAAAGTAATGACAAATAATGAACTGTAAAATCAGACACTAGCCAAATGGCGCTGCATGAATCAGATCAGTTCAGATTTGGTAAAATGTCCATTATGATACCAGACATAAAAAAAAATCAGTAATAAGTGCAAAAGCCTACCACAGATTCCTTATCAAGTGTATCAGAATACTGAATACTGAATACTGAAAAACGCGATTAAAGTGTATTTCAAAAAACCAATGTTTGCAAATCTCCAGGCACTTTCACCGCAAGGCGTCTTTCAAAAGCAGATCACACAAACCACCAGTCAACTTCTCTATACGAGGAGCTTTAATAAACGCTAATTATTCCACTTGAATTATTTTATTGACGTGAACAAAGTAACTTTGTCCAACAGCCATAAAGATGCTCTACTTAAATCTGTGACTTTAAGCGACGACTCTGGCCTGTGCACGGAGCTCTCGAAAACGGCGACAAGATGCATTTCGTTTCGTTTTTTCACACTGTCGGTCCTGTGTCACCCGGTGACAAGCTGCAAAGATGTTGCTCATCTTTCCTTTCTCCGCTAGAGAGGTAGCAGCCAAAGTACCTAGTGCAGGCAAATACGCTGCAATTACGTGAAACATTAAAATCTTCATCCACCACATTAATAATTTAGAGCGTGTGATGTTCTCGGTTAATGGTGGCAATGGCGACACTGCTACTGTTGCTTTCACACAGATATATAACTGTGAGCTCTGTCAAAATAAGACACTTGAGCGAACATCGGAAAGGGCTTATTAAGGCGAGTTGCTAAAGTAAACAACAACATATTTCACCGTTCTCCATCAGCCGTGAGCAAACCAGACCCAGATCGTATATTCACGCACGACGCACCTCTTGCACCGTGATTCATAGACCACGGAGAATGGGAAGGTATGTTTATGGTGCCAAAGTGAAAATGTCAACTGCCCGAGAGTGGAAAATATTTCACCCGCACTGCAATGCTCCACAGCAGCATCGTCATTCCGTTTGGCTGGCTGCCGTCGTTGCTATCGAAGGACTGAGTATTATTTGTAAGGTGGCCTAGTTAACCATCATCACCAGCCAGGCGGATTGGGCATTTCCCAACAAAATATTTTTCCTACCGGTACATGTTCCTTCGCAGATACAAAACAATGATGGAATTCTCCGCTGGTGCCGGTGACATGCTCTGCTGAGACAGAAGCCAGAACCATGGAGACGGATTATCTTAGACAATACAATACTTTTGGTCGGCGTACAACTCATCGCATATACCTTCTCGCCGGTCTAATAGCTTGGCTTGTTTGTGGATTCTAATTAAATCCTAGCAGTCAACTGAAGAAAGATACGCAACGGTGGGTCTCTCATTCGAGCCGAAGAAATGGCACTTCTGATTGGTGCCGTATGAATGTATAGGGAACATAAATTTCCACCGTGAGATACGGCACGCTTGCGTGTGAAATCCAAACAACAGCTGATGGGTTTAGATTAATTCTTCACTGACACTTGAACATGATACCGCTGTCAGCGAGTGAAGTAGTGCAATTTCACAGTGGCGACGAATAAACAAAAATACAAGTTAGGAAACTTGTTGAAAGGATGATGATTTCATTCCCCATTTGCACTGCTGTTGCATGAGAGGGTTCCGATGGTAAATTATGCCCCAATCAGACCACTCTGAAAATGCATAATGCGATGATATGAAACAATTAACTGTCAATTCAAATTGTGTGCTAGATTCAACCGACTTTTGGTACTGGTTTGTATACAGCAAACAATTGGAAGACATCGGCGTGCTGTTGTTTACATCTTAGTAAAACACCAGTATTGGATACACAGACGTGATCCTATGTAAAAAACTTTGTGGTCACAGCATTAGTTGAACAAATCTGGCTTTACATGGTGTCTCAGCCCCTTTTACAGAAAGTCGAGGGGTTTCATGTCACCTTAGAGACATTTCTTGCATTCAAAAACCTCCACATGCCTAATTTCGTTCCAGTAACTTGATAAGTTCTCAAGATATTCAGAAATTTGTGTTTCATTTGTATGGAAATTCCCCCCCCCCCACCTTCCGATCGGATGACAACGGAGCTAACTGGCCGAAACCCGTTGCTAGTAGTGGGCGACTTCAACGCCTGAGCGTTGAGTGGGGCAGCCGCCTTACCAACCCAAGGGCAGGGATAAGGTGCGACTCAAATCTCGTTGAGTGCAGCACGCGCTGCTACAAGACAGCACACTAAATTTCAAAGAGACGTGAAAGTGCAGTCTGTACTCCGTGCACCCTTGTTGTGCCGTGCGCTCAAAGCCACACATCTCATTTTGAATTTGCTCTCGTCTTTTTGGGTGCTAACGATTGCACTCTCCCTTCTCGTCTCTGTGCAAACACTAGTGCAAAAAACAGACACGGCGGCATGGGCCGGACTAGCATGTGAATAAAGATTTTAATAAAATGTTCCCTCTATGAACCCATACAATGCCTTTTTGTTACTAGCATCAAACATTTTCATTTTGCTACCATTTACCAAAGCATGAGCTAAAGCACAGAGTAAAGCACCGAGTAGAGCACTGAGTAGAGCACTGTGCATTACTATTTGTCTCTGAAAGAGTAGTGCATGTGCGGCTATCTGTCTCTCGTGCTGCTACGAAATCTCTCGCACTTTCGTTTTGTGCGCTCTTCTGAAACAGGAGACGCACACTTGAAATTGGGTGAAGCACTTGCCTATTTTGAACTACTCTATGTTTTTCGACAATCCCTGCCCAAGATTCTGCTTGAGACCCTCGCCAGGCTCAACGTAGACCTGGTCAACGTAGGTACTAAAACTACCTACCATAGAGTCGATCATTGACGTGACGTTCTGCAGCCCTGGGCTGTTGAACAACTGAAGAGTGGAGAATGCCTACACTCATAGCGACTACTTGGCGGTTCGCTATAGCATCATCCACAACACTATGCAGCGCACAGAGAGAAGAGCACCCATAAATAGAGGACATCGTACTTCGATTAAAACGTATTTAATATTAAAGAGTAGAGTGGAAACAAAGACTGAGCAAAACCCTGGACCATGCCTAGGAAGGCAAACCTAGGGATGGGAGATCATTGTTGCATTGGTTGATAGAGTCGATCGCCGACCTCCGGAGAATCTGCCTCCGAGCTAGAAGAAGGATGCAAAGATCACAGTCGGACTTCGAAAGAACAGAGCCTCGTGTGGCGCTGGTTGCCACCAAGGCTGCACTAAAGAGGGATATAAAGGCCATTAGACGAGCCTGCTTCTAAAATCATTTTCGAAAGCTAATACGAACCTATAGGGTGACGCCTATCGGGTGGTAATGGTCAAAACCAAGGACACGACAGCTTCAACGGAGCAATCACTAGAACCACTGCAGATGGTCATTGGGGGATTCTTTCCACGCCACGACCAGAGTACCTGGCCTCCCATAACTGTAGAATTGTCCCATGACAATAACAAAGGCACCGTGGAAAAAAGGTGAGGAGGCGACTGTTACGAATGATGAACTCATTGTGATGGGAAAGTCGCTGAAGGTGAACAAAGCGCCAGGACCTGGTGATATACCAAATCTGGCCACTATGGCGGCTAATTCACTGGCTCCCAAAATGTTCAGGGTGGTGATGTAAAGATGTTTGGACGAGGGCGTCTTCCCGGACGTCTGGAAAATCCAGACTCTAGCAATGCTACCGAATACAGGGAAGCCACCAGGGTATCCATCAGCATACCGTCCGATATGCTTGCTGGACACGACAGGTAAGATGCTGGAGAGGGACATCCTCAACAGTTTGTCGAAGTACATGGAGGGCCTGTCCAACAATCAGTCAGGTTTCCGTAAAGAGAAGTCAACGATGGATGCCATCAGGTCCGTCAACAAGACGACAGAGGTTGCAATCCAACGTAAGAGGCGGGGAGTTCACTACTGTTTAAAAGTCACCCTGGAGAAATGCGTTCAACAGCGCCAGTTGGGAGACTATCGCCAACTCACTGCAACGCCTCGCCCTAGAGATATGTGGGTAACGCTAACGGCCTCGCATTCCGTTGGCATTGTGGAGAGATGGATGAGTTCCAGGAAACTAGAGCTTGCGCATCATAAGACTGAGGTCACGGTTGTTAACAACCGAAAATCGGAGAAATATGCGACGATAAGTGCAATTAGGGGCACAATAGACACTTAGGGGTCATGATCGACGATAAGCTGACCTTTATCAGCCACGTCGATTACGCCTACAAGAAAGCCTCTAGGGCTATATCGGCATTATCCCGCATGATATCGAATAGCTCGGCGGTGCAATGGAGTAAGCTCTTGTCCAGAGTCACCCTGTCTATACTTAAGTATGGCGGGCTGGCGTGGATAACTGCTTTGAGTATCAAGATCTACCTCTGTAAGTTCGAGAGTACGCACAGGCTTATGTGCCTAAGAGTGGTTAGCGCATACCGAACGGGGGATGCTTCGTACAATGTGGCAGAAGAGGTATTCGAAAGACCACTAGAGCCGCATCTATGATTAAGTGGCAGCGTGAATTGAACAACTCTACCAAAAATTGGTGGACCCACCGACTAATTCCAGATCTATCCGGGTGGGTTGGTAGACGAAAAGGTGAACTGAACTTCCACTTAACGGAGATTCTGTCAGGTCATGGCTGCTTTAGACAGTATTTGCAAAAATACGGGCATCCACAGTCCTCCGCATACACCAAGTGCGCTGGAGGATACCACGGAACATGTGTTTTTTGCATATCCTCACTGCGACGGCGCAAAATTTGGCATGATAGCCGTAAGCGGTCACGATACGACTCCGGACAACCTGGTCTACATGATGTGACAAGACCGGCTGATCTGGGATGCGGATGCATAGCACTGCTGAGTTTTTATTGGGTCGAGGAATTGGCAACCTTCTTCCCACACCCTGAGTTCTTCAGACGTCTGGTTTTAGAATTTCCATCTCACCTTTAATAAAAATACCCTACTTTTCAGGGTTCTCACCCGTTGATGTAGGTTTGTTGGAGCTACACGTTCTCATAGATGCGAGTGAGGTGGCCTATGCGACTGCCATTTTCTTCCTGGCTATGATAAATGGCAAAGTGCACATTAGTGATGGCTTGAGCCAACGTGGCGGTTTCCATTCCTCGTCAGGAACTGATGCGTGCCCTATTGTGAACCAAACTGGCAAAGGCAGCTGGAGACTATCATTCGTTTCCTATCAAACGCTGCACTTTCTGGTTGGATTCAGAGGCTAATTTGGCTTGGATTCAGTAACGACATCACTGATACCGTCATGTGGGTTTCAGAGTAACAGAGATATTAACCAAGACGGAAGCAACAGTGTGATCGACGAAGCCACTAACTTAGGCAGAGGCCCCAGTCCCGATGGTTCAAAGATTCAGATTTTTTGTATCTTCCATTCGCACTCTGGAAATCCATTGACCGAAGAAAAAATCTGCGAAACCAATGAAAAGCAGGGTCACATTGCTTAGTAAATTATAGTCGAAGATGTCATCAGTTGGAAGAACTTCTCTAAACGTGTAACGTGGTGCGTTTATCTGGACCAATTTTGTAAAAATTTAAATTTGAAAATACTAGATTTGTAGTTTAGAGCAGCGTGGATAATAGATTATTCGGTTTAAATAAAATCTTCGTTTCCAATTGGATTTTTTTATTCGTGTTATTCGTTGTACATTTGTAGGGTTTCTTTCAGCATGATACATGGAAGCATTTTTATAGCACGGTAGGATGAAAGTTTGTTTATTTTTTGGGAGACTACATATGCGAAAGAGATGGAAATCAAATGAACACCTGAATACAATACAATGACTAAGCCAAACATCATTTCTCGCGTCCGATTCGATTTCATTGATTCCGTGTTTTCTGGGGCAATAGAGGTTTCAATCCCGGCCACGACACTAGTGAATCGGCTGGAAAACGGTTGTGTATGTCGCGGTTTGCCAGTGTGCCAAGTGCTTAGTTAAAGTTTTTAGAGTGTCTGTATGTAGTATACGCTTTGCAAACAATTAACGAGTTGTGAATACGTACAAAAAGCTCGTTCGACGGGCTTTTTGTATTGTACGAGCTGGACTCATAGTCTTAGTTCAACGATCGTAGACGTTGAACGGAAGTGATTTGAGTGATTTGGTTTACGTCGTCTGCAAGAACGCCAGGGTCGTGCACTCTGCAAAGGCCCGCGTATTTTAGGTAGTTAAACGGAGGAGAGTGAAGTTCACCCGAAAAGCTAGCAAAGTTATTCCGACGATCGCCAATAATGCGTCGCAGCTCCACTACCTATTAAAAAAGTACTTTTTCCTGTGGAAAGGGTACCAAAAGTGCGGTTATGGTGATCCGTAGCCAAGTATCAGACACTAAACCTGACTTAATCCGAAATATAGGAGTCTTCCTTAACTACGCTTGATCATAGCGGAAAGGTACGCGAAGTCAGGTCGTTTGGGCCTATTTAGTCTATATTCGAGGGGACGGTGAGTTCCGAACGTTCTCAACGAATTCTAAATCGGAAGCCATCCGCCCAGCCACCACTCGCTCCGCAACTCTAGTTTCGGCCAAATTGCACAGGTCCAGGTACACCACGGCACTCCATTTGTGCGGTCAATCACCGCCATTTCGGAACCGTACAAAGTTTTCATGGCCATGAACAGTGAATAGTTTTTAGCTTTAGAGTAAGTACTCTCCAAAATGAGTGAAGCTTGTAAATAAATGTTA
The DNA here is from genome assembly GCA_034211315.2 of Aedes japonicus. Lineage (NCBI taxonomy): Eukaryota > Metazoa > Arthropoda > Insecta > Diptera > Culicidae > Aedes > Aedes japonicus. The sequence continues at coordinate 72,068 of JASCZW010005154.1, read as the reverse complement.
CCGTGCTAGGGTAGAAACTGCGCTGAATTTCTGATGGAATAGTGGGCTTACGGATATTTCATCACGCTTCACAGTAATGGGAGAATCTGCCAGGATCAAACATGTCTGAAACTAATTTGGGAAAGAACCTTCTGATAAAGTTCTGTCCAGTTATCCAGTTGTCCGGATTACTTATTGTGTTGCAGCGGCACGGAAAGTAACTGCTGCAAGAATTCTTTTATAGAGGTTTTTCACCTAGGCGCCCACTTTCTGTGGCATAAATTTTACGGTGCTTCGTGCAGTGAGTCAAAAGTTATTCCAGATGGAAGCCGAGAGGAGACAAAAAAATCTGCACACCCACTTTGATAATCCAACGTGGTCCTCAATAAAAATCGCAAAAACGTTGAAAATCGCCAAATCAACCGTGTATGATGTGCTCAAACGTTTCAGGGAGTGAAAGAGCGTGGATCGAGTGCCTCAAGGTAAACGTCGTAGTGGAATACTGGACCGCAAGCTGAACCAGTAGGTGTTGAGAACCGTCAGAGCAAACCCTGGACTATAATGAAATCGCACAAAAATACGCTGCTGCTCTCTGTACCGTTCGAAGAATTCGTTTGCGAGCAGGATATCGTTCTTAGCGAGCCAGTAAGCAACCAAACACAACGTTGAAGCAAAGTTTCGTCACCAAAACTCGAGCTCGGAAATTGTACCAGCAGGTTTTGACGAACTACCAAGGATGCCTGCTCATCGACGATGAAACCTACGTCAAAATGGATTTCGGACAGCTTCCTGGCTAAAAATTCTACATGGCGACGGCACGAGGACTTGAAGGACGATGGACAAGGAGAATGCCTCAAAATCCACGTACTACCTTTCATTAAAGCCCATAAATATCCCGTGAAGTTTTGGCAAGATTTGGCGAGTTGCCACTACAGCCGAGAAGTCATCCAATGGTTCCGCGATAATAACGTAGATTTCATCGATAAAATCATAAATCCACCCAACTGCCTGTAGTTTCGGCCCATCGAGAGATTTCGGGCAATAATGATGCGGAAGCTTAAGAAAAGTGGATAAACGGCTCGGGACGCGACTCAGATGAACAAAATGAGGAACAAATGTGCCAAGGAAGTTGACTCCGGAGGTGTGCAGCGTTTCATGGGAGGAATAAAGAAGAAAGAGAAACGAAAAAATGATTTTTATCGATATTTTTTCCTTAAAGTAAAAAAAAATACCTTTGTTTTAATGTGATAAGCATATTTGTACGTCAATCCGTTACAGAGATACAGATGATTTTATTATTCCGGATTCTAAATGGACATAGCTCTACCTTTTGTCTTCAGTACTTTAACGATTGTTTACTGTGACTTGTTAATTTTATCAGCCAGTATTCTCGAACTTAAGGCCAATTTAATATAAATTATTGTCGGTTTGTTTATGACATTTTTTGACCTTGTTCTTTCTCGTTATCAACTTATCTTTCTTTCTGGTGTCTTGGCACATACTGTACAGAGAGCTTTTGCAATACAACACTAGTGTAAAGTGTTTCGCCAATTCTAATATGGGGTGCAATACAAGTATCTGGAACACACGGTTTGGAAGGATATAGTTCGCTCAGTTAGTAGTGTTCGTTCACTTTCATCACAAATGTCCAATTTTGAGAGTTGAAAAATGTTATTTCTGACTCACGCGGTTTTTTCCTCTGTTCGCGACATGTAATTTGATGCGATCAGTAATTTGATCTATTGTAGTATATCCCGTATCTTTTGTTTAGTGCATGTCGAGTTACCTCATCACTATTGAGAAGTAATGAAGTATTCGGTGTTGTTACAGTTATCATTGTTTGTTGTTGGCCATGCATTAAGTTCTATTGAAAGTTTCCGCTATTTAAACCCTTTGAGGAGTGAGAGCGCTTATCAGCCTTTATCAGTCAAAATCAGATTTGTTGCAATGAATACATACTATGACTTCTATACTAACCACCCAGCAAACACAGGATCGTATATGATAGAGGTAAGGTGCACGCGGGCGATATGTACATTTACATGCAGCAAACGGACGCATGTTCGTATATCACCTCCACTTAGTATATATCTGCTATTATATACGATTTGTGTCTACATGCATTGAACTCAGTCATAACCAATTCAAACTATAGAACATCAAATGAAATAGACAATTCCATAAATGAAGACTAACCATGTCCAAGCTCATCCTCGCACAATCAGAGCACAAAACGAGTATTGTCACGTTTCGTAAGACATAAATGTAATAAGGACTGAGATATGTTCCTTTGACTACGTTCCCTAGTATGAATTATTTCGGACTAGGGTTCGGTGGTAGATCTGTACCCCGTAACGCACCACGAAAAGGTGATCTACCAGCGTTACAGGTAAATATCGCGCGTTACTTCTTAAATAAAAAATGTAATCAATTTACACGCATCCTTCTAACATTACCTTAAGCTGAGACTCAAGAACTGTGTTTGCTAAAATCAGATTCCGGACCAATGTACAATGTCAAGACAAAGTCGTATGTGATACCGGATATGAGTACAAAGTGGAGGCAATATACGTCCATAATTTTAATGAACGGCTTATGAAATGATCGTATAACTATTGCCTTTACTTTGTAATAATTTAAGATATGACATACGACTTTGTGTAGACTGGGAAAAATCATAGCCTATGTCCAACCAAACACCACAATGTCGTTTATAATTTCGTATACGAGAAAAATATTGTTCAAAGACCGCATATACACTTTGTCCTCATATCTTATATCATATACGACTTTGTGTTGGCTGGGCAGGTGATCGAGAAATTTTCTTCAACGAAAAATCCTAGATCAGATCGGGACGCATGGTGTGGTTTTGTACCTATACCTTCACCGACTGGGCTAAGGAAGGACTACGAAAGGATACCTGAAATGTCGTGTAATGATCGGAAAATGCCAAAACGAATGTTGCCGTTAAGTGTCGGCAAACTACATTATTAGCACGATACACATTTTCCCTTAATATCCCGTACAAACATACGTCAATATCCGCCAGCCGACCGTATGATAAGCCTTTCGCCTCAATTGACGTGCTTCGACAATTGATTTACGCTGCTAGATATCATAAAGCATTGACGTAAGCGTTTGTTGATTGGAATTTTCCGGTCACTCATACTCCTCATGCCCGTCGCATCGTCATCGTCGTCTGAGCAACATTCCCGCATCAGGATTTCCCTTTGGTCACTGGGAGAGGATTCAGTTCATTCGCATTATTCCGTACAATGTTTACGTGTGGTGTAGTGAGAAAAGCCGCGCCAGAACTTGGCGAAAATCGATATCTCCCAGTCCAAGGTCTCCGGGTTAGGAAAATGCTGCCCGCGAGAATATGCCAGCCAGCCGGCCGGCTACGGGGAGCTGGCTTGTGCTGACGGCCGAGACGGAGCGGAGAGCCAAATCGGGAGCTAGCTGGGCCTCGGGACGTTCGGGTTCAAGGGCAAGGGTGCACGGGGCGAGAATGGATTAGTGGGAGTGGAGAGGATTTTTGTGAATGAAATTATTGATTTTCAGCACTGTTGCTGTTGAGGTGGTAGTGATGGTGACCGGCCGGCTAGGCTCGATGGCTGGTTGGCTGGGATCCGGAAAACGATAGCAGCAAGCTATGAATGAAATGTTCGTTTGACGTCATTTCATTCATAAATTTTTACGCTCGGGTCTAGCGTCGTAAGTGGGGAAGGTTTGCGGATGTGTTTCTGTGTGTGGGAGAGGAAGATCCTTGGTGCGCGCATGACAGGAAAATGGCCGTGCTGCCAGTAGGGTGTGGCGTGGTGAGCAATTTCAGAGAATGTTGGGTGTGTGATGGTATGGGTCGATGGGAGGCATATTTCTTAGGAATAAGCTCGAGCGGAACTGGATGAGCTTGAGTTTTAGCTTAGGGAAGTTATGTTTTCATGAAAAACATCTATTTGAAGGACCTGTTTTTAGACTGTTTCTGAGTAACTTTATAAACTTTAACTTTATTCTATGTAACTTCGTCAGCCTGTTCATCAGTTCATATAAGATGTGACTAGATTGATTCAAACGTGAATTCATTACATGATTCTGCGAGGATATTCGAAATATTTGGAATGTTCTAGTGTTTGGAGTGTTTTAGTATATTAGATCGTTGCTTGAGTGTTAGCGGTCGTTGAATTTGAAAAATGTCTACGCTGTTTACCAGTACACGACTAGCAGGCACCAGAAATCCTTCTCTAAGATAATAATAAATAAAAATAAAGGGAGGTTCCTTTTCAGTACTAAAAGGAGCGGTTAGAGAATTTGCAAAGGTACGCTCTTCAAAAGCTCTTCAGTTGAGTTAGCCATGCAAATCGACATCACCATTAGCTACACACTACCAAAATGTCATGTAAATTTCTCCTGAGACTGACACATGCAAGCGTCCTATAGCACATAATTATGAGTTGAAAGAGTTGAAAATATATTCAATCATACACATCTTTTTCGAATTCTTTACCTTCCCCGACTTTTTAGGAACATGAATTATGTCTCGTGTAAATTTAATAATTTCTAAGTGTGCAAAAGACGAAAAATTGTTTGCTGTTTGCAAATGCTTTTATTACTTTTTCTTGTGATGATCTTGTACCTTCCCTTATTTTTATTAATACGTTGGTTGGAATGAACTTTACATGTTTTTTCGCAAGAGTATGCATTACATGAAAGTTTAAAATTCAGCTTCGACCTGTAAAGCTACTGTGAAATCAAAGTGAGTCATGTAATACTAGTTTCTCCCATTATTTTACAACATTTACCGCGTACTCTTTATGTACATTATTGTTGGCAACATTTTACATGTTTATTTTTATCTGTGTAGGATAAAGTGCTACGTTTCATTAGAATACGCTCCAACTGAGAATTTAAAGTAATCATACAGTCTGCAACAGCTTCAAGTTAAATTACAATTTTGGAAATTACATCTCCTTCAAAACAACGTTCTTTAAAAATAATTGAAATTACATGCGCCGTTATTGATAAAAGATCTAAATTTTATGACCTCGCAGATAAAAAGAAACGTTGAGTTTTCTGCGTTATCTAATGCACATAAAGGGAATGCTAGATTTGGCAGAAAATAATAAGATATTTTATGTAAATTTAAGCCAGATAACGCCTGAATCAAGACTGTTGTATGAAAGATTGCAAACGTGGTTGTATGGCTCATCAAAGACTACAACCAATTGCGTTGTTTACGCCTCTTTTGGCTTGAAATTAAACGAGGGGTAATTTTAGGCGCCTGTGAAATTTTTTTCTCTGTGCTGTTATTCTATAAACGAATGAATACTGTGTTTAAATAAACGTAAATCACAAACTAATTGTTGTCACTTGAAAATGTAGACAATTTGTTGCAGTATAATATATTCTGGTGTAAAATAACATCATTGACTAGAAAATAGGTCTTGTTATGTAAATTTCTGTTAGGTAAAACTAAAATTACACAACGGAAGATTGAAAAGTAAATTTCCGTCACATTTTTATCCCAGCAGTGTTAGGTCGTGCTTTGATCGACACTGAACACATATCGTTAAGCGCCCATCTCACTCATAAATATAATATCAAAAAGAGAGGAAATTTGGCTGAGGATACTATTGCCATTCATATTTTTAATCTTCATACCTTGATGACACATCCAATATCATTGGAAAAACACCAATTTAATTGAATAACACAGCAAAATAAATAGTTAAGTTACAAGAGATGTAAACCAGGTCGATTTGAACTATACATAATTGTACCCTAATAAATTAGTCGAATTTTTAATTGAATATCATATACATGAACCGCACACTTAGAAATTATGAATTTTACACGAGACGGAATTTAAGTTTGTAAACAGTCGGGTAACGTAAAGAAAGATTTCGTGTAAAATTATTTCTTCTGCAACATACTCATACGCAATTCGACAAAAGATGCGTTTGATTGAATTTATTTTCTCATCTCTTTCAACTCATTCTTATGTGCTTAAGGACGCTTGCTTGTATCGGTCGCAGGAGACAGAAATTTACATGACATTTTGGTAGTGTGCGAGTATTAAAGAAAATTAAAAAATGCATCGTTTTTCATTCAAATAAGTGTTGAAATGTTTGTTTACATAAGGCTGTAAAAATCGAGTGAAGCGCTCACCAATTTCAATAAATAATAAGTGAGCTTTACCTGAAACCAATGAAACAATGGCGCCCGAAGTTTTGAAGTGACAAGTAATCAGAGATTACTTTTATTTCCGCAAAGTAATCATATAGTCGTAGGTAATCACGATAATCAGGTGTTACCACATATTATCGTAGGTAATCACAACAATCAGGAGTTATCATAGATAATCATAAATAATCAAAAGTAATCATTAGTAATCATAACTAATCACAAATAATCAAAAGTAATGTTTGATGAATAGTCAGGAGTAATCTCAATTAATCATAAGTAATCATAACTAATCATAAGTAATCATAAATAATCATAAGTAATCATAAGTAATCATAATAATCATAAATAATCAATGGTAATCAAACCAGTAAACAGATGGAAACTGATTAAATGACTTTCAATTTAACACTAATTCTACGAGTTACATATAATGTCGAAAGTAAAGCGCTACAATACCTATACAATACCTAATACAATACTTACAATACAATACCCTACTTCAGACACTATATATCAACGGGTTTCCAACAGCATTGATTACTTGTCACTTCACCCAAAGTTACTCTGATTACTCAGTGTTTACAAAAATTATTGTGTTTTCTTATGATTATTCGTAATTACTCTTGATTACTCATGATTATTTGATGATTACTTATGATTACTTGAGTGATAATGTAATTACTCAGTAATTATGTGACAAAGGTTACAAAGGTTATTGTGATTACATGATGATTACTTATGGTTACTCATGATTATTTGTGACTACTCATGAATACTCATGATTATATGATTAATACTTATGATTACTTGCGTGATTATTTGATTACCTATTGATTACAAATTAATAATGGCTACTCATGATTACATGATGATTACTTATGAATACATACGTGATTCTCGATTTCTTCTCATAAATTGGACATGGTTACGCAAAAAAAGGGTTATTTACATGACTATTTAGGTTTCTTTTTTATTCACGGTGTAAGTCGAAACCAAATATCAAACCGTCAAACTAAAACAAAATCGTTAACAATTTTATTTTTAAGTTTAAAAGTAAATGCGTAAACGGATGAACTCAAGAATTACGAAGATTGAACTATCAAACGCTAGGTTTTGGTGTTAAAAATTAATTGTCTCATAATACGGGTTTAAAGACTGTATTCGATGAAATTCGGACACACAAAATAGGTCACCAAAATTTTTCCTTGAGCCCGATTCTTTTCAAACTTTCTGGAAATAAATTACTAATAAATTGTCAAGTTTTGACATCATTGGTTTATTGAACCTCTTCTCCCAACCCAAATGCCCGCACCTTTCATCAATGATAGGACCGACTTGCTTACTTACTTTTAACCACACTTTCTTTAATTCAAGTTCATTTTCTATCAGTTTTGGAGTTTTAACGAGCTTTGCCTTCACGATTGCCCAAAATTTTTCAATTGGGCGAAGTTCCGGAGTGTTTGGAGGGTTGACGTCTTTTGGTACAAAAACTACATTATTATTTTTGTACCAGTCTAAGACGGGCCGGGCATAATGGCAAGATGCCAAATCCGGCCAAAACAGTGTCGGGCTATCGTGAGATCTCAAGAAGGGCAGAAGTCGTTTTTGGAGCCATTCGTCCTTGTAGATTTGTCCGTTGACGGTCCCAGAGGTGATGATGGGCTAACTCATTTTGCCACATCCGCAGATCGCTTGCCAGACAAGGAATTTTTTGGCGAATTTCGACAGTTGCTTCTTCCGTACACTCTCCGGAACGGCCAACTTTGAGGTGGTTACGTAGTGTTCCTGTCCTGGAATTTGTTTGGCGTCGGCTTTAATGTAGGTCTCATCGTCCATCACAATGCAGAACGGTTTTGTGAGCCACTCCCTGTACAGTTTTCTTGCACGAGTTTTGACCACCGAGTTCTGTTTATCGCTCCGGTTCGGTGCCTTCTGGACCTTGTACACATGTAATCCAGAACGTTTTATTGTTTTCTGCACAAAACAAACTGAAACTTTCGCCTTTTTCGCAACATCCCTGATCGAAATGTTGGGATAACGCTTAAATTGGTTCAATACCATCCTGGCCTTCTCCGGATTTGATGTGCCACGTTTTTTGTCACTACCATTTATCCGCTTGGTTCTCTTACGGTCCTTGAACGTTTTGATCACATGAGATACGGTTGAATGTGTGATTCCGAGCTGTTTTCCGATCCATCGATGAGAAGCGTTTGGGTTTTCTAAGTGAGTGCTCAAAATTTGTTGGTGCACTATTTCTTCATTCGAAGCCATCACTGAAATCACTCGACCGATTTTCACGAAACTCATTACACAATTGACACAACACAATGAAATACATTCAATTAAAATTAAAAAAAAAATTTACCCACACGCTAAAAAGTTACGAACAATTGCGTGTGTCCAAATTTCATCGAATACAGTCTTTATTCGAGGGAAAATCAGGTGACCCTAGAGTACTAGGGTTGTTAGTGATTCATTTCAGTAAAAACATCGTAATGACCTTAAAAAAATCACAAAGAATGAGCCATCGAAACCATGATTTTGGTGCAAAATTCTACATAATCCATATCTGGTGATAAGTGTTGAGTTCATAGGAAGTGATTTCAAAGCGATTAACATAGGTGGCAAAACAAATTCGCTTCAGGTCCAAAATCTGATCGTGCGTGATTGCAATCGAAACCATACCCATCACGCAGTTGCCGAGAGATATGGAGTGAGCCGTGGTGCAGCTCAGAAGATTTCTCTGAAACACCAGAAGCTCGGAAGTGTTGCTGACAGGCCGGAACGTGGACGAAAACGTATCACCGAGAGGACCGCAAAATCATCCGAGAGATCAAGAAAAATCCGTTCATCACCATCCGAGAAATGAAAGAGAAGCCTACTGATTTCGGATGGACGCATCGCTGAGCAAGGGATTAAAAGTCATTTCACCCGGAATTGACCGTTCATCAGCCGGGCTAACAAGGAAACATGGCTCCAATTCGCCAGCACCCACATAACTAAGCCCCATAGAGTCGTTGTAACGGACTGTGTGGTCGGACGAATCCAAGTTTGAGCTGTTCAAGAAGAAACGGTGGCCAAGAGTACGGCGCAAAAGTGATATAAGACTGCAGAATAGGCATCTCCAGCCATCCATGAAACACGGTGGAGGTAAAATTATGGTATGGGGCTGCTTTTCATGGTTTGCAGTGGGTAGTCCGGCCCTAATCAATGGGATCATGGCAGAAGATGGCTAGATAGATATTCTGTTCGAAAATCAGGAGGAGTCATTGCAGAAGATGGGGAATGATCCCAACCATACGGCCAAGAAAACGCTCGCCTTTTTCCGATCCTGTCACATAAAACTCTTAGAATAGCCGCCCCAGAGTCCTGACTTGAACCCAATCGAGCATGTTTAGGTGATTCTCGATAATAAATTGAAAAAAAAAAACAGACGTAACCAACAAACGAACGTATCATGCGTCGTTGGAGCAGGCTTGGAACGAACTGGATTCCTGCTACCTCAGAATCCTGGTGGGAAGCATACCAAAACGGCTACAGGCGATCATGGCGAAAAAGGGTCATGTACACACGGAAAAAAATCCGTGCCCGGATCCATGAACTGCAGTCATGAATTCGAGAACAAGCAAAAATACACCGTGAACTGAATCACGTAATCATGAACTAAATCACGTTTTTAGGTAAAAATCCTGAAAACGTGAACTAGTTCACGGTCCGTTTTCATTTTCGTGAACGCTTTTGTTTCTGTGCAAGAAAAGTCATCAAAGATATAAATTCGTGGTTTTGAACTCGGGAACTCGTTTACGTAGAACAATTGTAGAAGACCACAGACTGAAGGTGACAAAAACGTGTTCCTGAAGCGACTCAACAACGGTATGTTTGTGTATCAAGTCGGACACACGCCGGTATCGTCAGTTTGTGGCGTTTAGATTCGACAGAATATTGAGTCTTTCGATCATCGAGGAATGACAGTGGGTTTCAACAAAGGTCAACAGATAGCAAAGAATGGAAAAGTGTCGTCATGTAACGTGGTTAGTTGGTGGTTTCAAGGACCGGCATTCCTTTACAACAACGATGCAAATTGATAGATGATTCTAGAGGAAGATGTAGATGAGAGCGACAAGAAGCTGCTAGAGGTGATCAGTAAATTCGGATACACTTTTTCATGAGCCTGTAAAAGGCATACTATGCGTATATTTTGTATGAATGTTTGTGATTATTTCACATCCATGTATATACTGACACACAGCGTCCAGCGAACAAGCAAACGGTGAAGTACATTCCGTTAGCTCTCCATCGCATTGTAAGGTTTTCGCAGTGCAATGTTCAGTTTTTTTTTCTAGTTTCACCGAAGCACTATGGTACGAATGGACACATTTTGCGACAAAAATTGATAACTCAAAAACCATTAACTTTGGACAGATTATGTCTTCTGGAGGTTGATATTAAAAAATAAGATCTATCGTTTGGTTTGAGTGGCGACTAGGGTGGTCCTTTTATGTGCATAATAAAATTTTCAACTTTTTATTCTTATGATATTTGGAGGATTGTTTGCTTCTACAAAATAGTAGATATTTTAATTTAATAAAACTTTGCCAAAAATTTTTACTTCTATTTTATTTACGTATCGTTTTATAACAGTTTTTCTAACTTTCCTTAGGGTGGGACTTAAAATAACAGTTTTTTTGCTGTATCTTTTTTATTTCAATTTGAATTTGAAAACTTTGCAATGATGACTTTTAGGGTATAAAATGATGCACATTTTGAAGATACAAGATAGTTGCTACACGCAAAAAAAAGTCGCAGTAGAAACTACCATTTCGAGGGTTAAATTAAGCGCAATCACCAACAAATTTCAGCTGACTATAAATGCGTTTGATTTTACCATGCCTGCGATCAGATCAACCATGGTGCGGTTGATATCAATATGAGGTCTGTCAAATATACTACAAATATGACTGAAATTTCATGGTAGTTTTAAAGATAGGCGTAGTCGGGTGAAATGGTAGTTTTTACCACAAGTTTTTTTTCCTGTGTAGTTATTGTATTAAAAAAGTTGTGGGGGTTGGTGTTTCAAAAAAAATACGTTTTTGCAAGATATCTTATTCCCTTATTTGCAAATATTTGCAAACACAGAGCCAGACTTTTTATCGACAAAAAGACAAAAAGAGAAACCCTGCCTTATGCCAGACTTTTTGAAATTAGAACAGATTTTAAAAAAAGCGTCGTTCAATCCAACTCCACTAAAGCGTTAAGTAATTTGCGTGACTGTTTATTTTATGTCCACGCTTTTCATGTGCTCAAATTATTTTCAGTGGTGAAAATAACAAATTAATGAACCTTGAAGTATTAGTGTGAGCAATCCTTACCCATTACGTTTTCACGCGGGTTTGACGTTTATTTTGTAGATTCGTTTGCGCACTCATGTCGCTTTGTCATATTGAAGCTGGATTCCGCAAAATAACAAGTACAACTATGTCATGTGTAGTTCTCGTCATATGAAAACGATTCGTAGCTATTTTGTGCGAATAGGTAGTCCGTCAAATATTTGGTAAAATAATGTTTAAATATTTGGCATTGGTCAAATAGTGTAATTTCACGCTTGTCTGTTACTGAAGTTTGCGAGTAAATGAGTCAAAAAATGACTAATTTTTGGACAACATTTGTAAAGGGCCTATCAACATTGGTAAAATCTCTTGGACCATTTTCAAATATTAGACCAGATTTTTACAATTCCGTGTATTGCCAGATTTTGCCAGATTTTTTATATGTGACATGCCAGATATTTTTCAAAAACTTGAGGCAACCCTGGCTTCATGGGTAGTTTTGTCAGTGCGGGTGAAAAATCGGCAATTTTTGTTCATTTTGTTTAATGCATTCGTTACCAGCCTTTGTAAAAACACCAAACCGTTCTGCACGAGAGCCGAACTTGAATGCAAACACACCACCATGTGGCTATAATTCACCACTTGAGTTTCGTGCTTGTAGATGAACCCGAAACGCAATGCACGCGTCACGAATGTACAAGCTCGTGTTTTGTTATTGACACCGTGTTTGATTTTTGAGGAAATACACGAGCCGAGTGGTTACGATTACAAGAAAGCTCTCAACATACACCCAGTTTAACACTGGTCGCCACTGATAGAGCAATGCTCAACGGATGATTCTAAAAATTTGATAATTTGACTTATTGGTTTGTTTTCTTGGTTGTTGGGTGACGGACGCATAAGTAGATCATGTTGGCAGGGTAATAAAACATCAATAAAAATGGAAAAAATAGCAATAAAAATATGTGTAATTTCCACTAAATTTTTAAACACTGTGCCAACAAAAAAATAACAATTCGCACAAGAAAAACTTAAAATAGCAAAAAAAAAAATGGATAACTCACTTTCAATTATTAAAAAATGACCGGTAAAACTTTCAAAAAAAGCAATGGAAATTAGTATAAACGCTATAATAAGCTGATATTTTCCGTCATAATAATAAGTTCTAGCGGTAAACATGTGACAAAAGTCTTCAAACACTTCAACTCTTTCCACAAAATCGCAATAAAGAATCAAAACATTAGAAAAAAATTTTAAGATTTTTTTTTGGTTTCAATTGGAAAGATTTGAAAAATTTGAAGCCTTTTGTCACACGTTTACCGCTAGAACTTATTATTATGACGGAAAACTATCAGCCTATTATTGCGTTTATACTAATTCCCATTGCTTTTTTTGAAAGTTTTACCGGTCACTTTTGAATTATTGCAAGTGAATAATCAATTTTTATTGCTATTTTGAGTTTTTCAAGTGCGAATTGTTATTTTTTCGTTGGCACCGTGTTTAATAATTTAGTGGCAATTTTGTGAATTTTCAATGCTAAATATTCATTAATTAGTGCCAGTATATATTTTAGTCGATCATGTTTAACAAGCACGGAACGGTTCGACATAAATTTAATAAACCACGCGTGTTTTCTGCAATCGGACACAATCGGAAACATTCGGCTGTGGTGTTTGCCGAAACATCAATCACGATGTCCGAAGCCAAACCACGAGCACTGACACTGGTGTTGTACCCGCCACGTTGCGTGTTATTCTGGAATCACGAAGTCAAAGTGGCGAATATAATGCACGGTAAAAAGTAGCTCGGCGTGCAGTGGCACATGGCTGTTCGTTACATTATAATTTTTATGTCGAAGATATTGATAACTGTTTTGCAAATAGATCCACGCTAAGATAACTTAAAGACGATACTGAGATCTCCTTTAGAGGTCCACGTATGGAATTATTCTAAAAATATCATTGCAGAATTCCCTGGATAATCATCACGGCCAGAAATGTGAAGATCGAGTTTTCACCGTTCCCATTTTTTGTTATTTTCAAAGAAATATTTTGGATACAGACATTTAAAAACCATTCACTTTTATCGAGTCTACTTGAATGTGGTAGAAGTACATTTGCTGATTAAGTGAAGCAAAATCCAATTTCAGACCACAACGCCCACGTAATGGAACCAGATGAATGGTTAACGAAGTTTTTTAAAAAGGTTTTTCAACCGAGATTCACTCAAGAAATCACGTGAAATGCATCATAGTATTATGTTTTAAAATCAAGCAATAGCATCGAAGTTACTTTATTTCAACAATCAAATAATTATTCCTCGAAATACGCCAACTACCATTTTTTTTAAATCGTCCGGAACTTCTACAATCTTTCACCTTTCATTGATTCGAAAACACAGTTAGTTGTTCGCCTTCGAAGTGATACTCCTCCATCCACCGTATAATTAATTGGGATTATCGATCCGATTGCCATCAACGACCTTGGACTGAAGTTGATTGGCCACGTTTCCCTTACCCAGGCTGGTAACCCGACGGGCGCGTAAAATTTTCATTCATAACTTTCTGCTCAGCTTTTCGGGCTGCCCCTCCCAGCCGTAGGGGAAATTTTCACTCCTATTAGGGGAAGTTTGTAGTAAGAATTTTGCCTCACTCGAAAGTTCACTCACTCACACTGACACAGCAGTGCGGTTCTGATAGGATGCACGAACGAAAAAAATAAATAAAAAGGATTTGTCTGGCTGCGTGGGATGTTCCTAGTATTCAGGCCAACATGAAACGTGCTTTTCACCAAACTGTAGAGGACATTTGTTGAATCTCCACGGATCCGGGGCCGTGTGGGCGTCATTGGATTGGTATCCGACGGGTACAACATAAAAAAAACGTCAAATACTTTTCAATTTTCATGAATGAAATTTCCGCCCCTTCGGCTGGCAAACAGCAGGGGTAGTGAGGGTAAAATGGGCAAAAAAACGGGAAATATCATTGTTTGGTTATGCAATTCAAATTGTTTGCTTCTATCATTATAAGCACAATATTGGGTGTTTTTTTTATATTTAAGAGTCATCCCACAATTGTGTTGGGATGCTTTTGTTAGACGATTAAACTATGTTATTTTCTGAAAAAAAAACGTCAAATTTATTTATACCATACTACAAATCCTCAAAAACTCAGGACAAACTATTACGTTTAGTAATTAAACTGCATCAAAAAATAGTAAAAATTATCAAAAAGGACGTACACATAAGGATTCTATGCAATGTAGTTTGGGAGTTTTCTACCATAAATAATAGTGTTTTCTTGGCAACACTTTTCTTTTGAGCATAGCATTTTGACATCTCGAAATGAGGCTTCTGCATTCCCAATAAAAGAACAAAAGTACAATACGCCGTCAAAATACTTCAACTACACCTATTTTACCCCCTCAACATCATCAATCACCATCTGGGTGCCGACTTCACCCCCAGCACCCCTAGCCGAAGCCAAATATCATATCTGGTTACTTTTCCGATGTACATGTAGGTTTCCCATTGAGAATGAAGCAACCCGTGTTGGTGTGTCGAATTCGCCTCGCCACCATATCGGTGCCAATCGATACCAGGACGAATGGGGGCGATGGGAGGGAAAAGTTAAAGCCGGAACCAATTCTGGGAAGTTCAACATGCTCGCCCGTTCAGTGTGGGCCATTCGAGTGTATAGTGGATAATGATGGAATTAACATAGCCTCCGGCATTTTTCCAGAAATTATAACAGGGGATTTTCCAATTTTTGCCCGGATGGTTGAATGGTGGTTGGTAGTTTGATTCTGAGCAAATTGGTACCTTGGGGATATTTGAACGGAGTGAAAAAAGGAGGGATCTGAAATATGTTTTTGCTCTCCAAAAATTTGGTTAACATGATGAATGACAGAGAGCTACTGAAATTCCTAGGTAGGTTGGTCAAACCCACTCACAGTGCTTTTTGGGGGCTTCCTTTAATTAAGGTTCTATGATTTGAAAGGTTTAAAATTAACTCCAGCTTTGTCATATTTTTAACGCATTATTTCCAGGCCTTATTTTGCTATCGGTACGGAACGAACTTGAAAAAGAAGCATTCTAAGAGCTGAAGAATGAACCATTTTCTCTGAAAGACACGTCATTCGATTTGGAAAGAAGTTTAGTCAAGCCTTTTAATTTCCTGATCATTTTTTTATTATATACAACGGAGTGTAATCCAGAGGTTACTCCCATTTCAAAGCATCACGAAACCGATAAAATAGATTTTAGCAACCTGATTGTGGTTCAAGTGAGAACGCATAGTTGCACAGTGGGCAAGAACTGGTAAAAACTGAGGAAACAATCGGTAGCTTTTGTCGCTTTTAAGCGCGGCCTGTAAACAAGGCCATATCCGCTTGGCCATATCTTCGTTTGAAATTTTACATGGGATAAATCTTATTTGGTTGATCTTGTGCCATTTCGAGCAAAGATATTTATAAACTATTCAAGAATACATGGGGAGGTGGAGTAACATCAGCCATATCTTCGTTCCCAGAGCCATGCGCTGGTTGAAACAACCTCTATTCAATTTTCCAGGAAAATTTCACATGGGACTAGCACTATTTGGTTGATCTTGAGCCACTCCGAGCAAAGATATCTATAAACTATTCAATAATATAAGGGAAAGTGGGGTAAAATAAGCTCTATAACTCCACAACCATATCCGTGAGGTGATTGAAACTAGTTCCATTCGATTCCTCAGACAATTTCCACGCGGAAATGGCTTTGTCACTAACAGTCACTAGCCGCGCTCAAAAGCGACAAAAGTTACAGATTTTTTCCTTAGTTTTCATCCACTGTGCCTTGTCCAACAAATAAGCTACCAGGGTTGGATATAGCGGAATGTGATGATATATCCGCCCTCAGGTTCCGTATGGTATCCTTAGATACGCCCGCCGTGACAATTCACCATCTTCTCTTGAAATCATCGGTGTCATTTTGTTTCTTCTTAGTTGCGAAGAGTTTCCGCTTAACTAGAGCCCAGTACTTCTCTACTGAGTAAAATTCTGGACAATTTGGTGGATTAGCTGTTTTTGGCACGTATTTGACCTCTTGTACCTTATACCATTCCAGGACAGGAAGAGGCCAAATCAAGCCAAACCAGAACTGGAGAGTCGTGGCTTCTGATAAACGGTAGCAACCGCATTTGCAGCCATTCATTCTCGTACTCATCCTTAGGTAGAGATGAACCTTTTAGATTTTCGACCACAACGACATGACCTGCCTAATCAAGTGCTTCTGCGGGAAGTTGGACACTTTATTTATCCGAAAACGCTTGGTAATGCCGTTTCTTTGTTTTGCGGTGGAAAAGCCAGACCCGGAAGCTGTTTCAAGTCTTCAAGTACGTATGTTTTGTCGTCCATTATGATACAAGAAAATGTTGGAAAAATATTATGAAAAGCTCCTTAGTACGACAGCAAAATGTTGCTTGTTATCACGGTTTGGAAACTTTTTCACTTTGTATGCCTTCAGTTAGTGCCTCTGCTGTACTTGTACGCATGACTTTGACTTCCCAAATTGCTGCCATTCGTACAAAATGCATTTGCGCCAAGGGGTGAGTCGCTCAGCACAATATCTCTTGTGCCCCTTTTTTTGTAGTGTGCCACTAAACGTTACGACTTTCGATCGTAGTGCCAATGGGTGCCGATGTGTGCCACAAAAATTTGACAGCTGAATCGTTGTGGTTTGGCTATGCCTGGCAACCAGGCGATTGTTTTCTTTTGCTTTCCAAATTTAGGTCTCGGACTAGGTTTTTATTGCGGAAGCCGCGTTTTGCAGACTCTTGTGTTGAGACAGCCACTTTAGTGCTGTTGGTGATGGACCTCGAGAAACTAATAGCTAGAAGTAATTGTGAGGATTCACATACTTTAGAAAAAACTTTGATTTCAATGTTTTTCAGTCCTCAATACTGTTGATAAAATAAAGTTATTGTTAGATAAAGTTATGGTTTTATCTTAAATACACTTATTTGAAGCAAAATGCAGTATATTTTTCTCAAAAATACGCGTGAGTGTTGTTCAGCATCATTGTAGAACAGCTGGAGGTGCCGGTTATGGGATTGGGAGGTTCTTGATACTTTTGTGCGCATGATATTGGCGAGATCAAAGAGGCACATCACTCCTCTGCTTAGAAACCATACTTATGCTGTGTTTCATGCACATGTTTCTCAATTAATTTACTTTAACAGAGCTCCAGCTGCTGATTCTTCACGAAAGTTTTCAGTCATTATTCGCATGTCCTTTCAATCTCTCGGATCCTCTCGATGATTAGCCTAGCCAGCGACTGTTTGCAGACGTTCTGCTTTTTCAAAGTATTTAAGATATGGAGGTTGATGGTTCTATATCCCACCTCCAATTTGTTTCAAAAAAATGCCTTTATTTGAAACTACTTATTGATTTCATCACTAACATCAGTCATTGTTTCATTCAGAATTTCGCCTCAACAAACAGATAAAATAAAAGTTCACTCATATTCATTTTTCAATCCAAAACATCTGTCCGTTGCGTGACGAAACAAACAACAACATAACAATTTACAACGCCAATTTTTCAGGGCTGATAGGTTATATCTTTGAGAAGTACATATGTCAAAATTGTGCCACAAAGTGCCACACATGTTCCGTTATGGCGTAATGTTTTCTACTATGGCGTGCCTGGCACACTTTTCTAAGCGACTCACCCCTTGGTTTGCGCACTTTCACTTGATCTGACGCAGTTTTACTGAATTTAACAAGAATATAAACAAGTTGTACCACGAAATAAAGTGGAAAATCTCAGCTGGCATATACGTGAAACGTTCCAGCGATCCGTGAAATAATTCAAAATCAACACTGAAAGAAAAGTGTCCGAAATTTAACGTGGACAGGCTTTTGGGCAACTATCCTTGTATTCAATTGTGTTAATTCAACCATGATTACAGAATGCATTATAAAAGATATTACAGTAATTGCTTTAGAAGTACCTACAACAAATGGGAACAGGATGCTGAATGTAGTCTCAACATTTGCCTAGAAATGCATGGCTTACAGTATGTCATTCAGACAGATATGTCATTCTAGAATGCACTTCTGTATGTTTAATAAGAAGTTAAAAGAATGATAACGTTTGTATTTATTTGGATGTTGAAGAAGCATTAAAAGCTTCAAAATAAATAACTTTAACCTTAAAAATTAATGTATGGCTGCTATCAACGACTAAAGCAAATGTCCTTTTACGACAAGTTAAATATTTATTAAATTCCTGGTCATTGTTGAATTGAACGAAATGAAAAAGATTGAGTTATCTGAACAATTTATATGTCCGGAACCATTCCTCGACCCTCCAACTTCTGTTCTTAAAAATTATGGGAAAAATTCATAAGTACAGTAAAACTGGATGTACACGTCTCTAGTTTGGCAATCAAAACGTTTCATAACCTAAAAAGAATTTCTCCTAAAAATCATAACCTAAAAAAACTTATCGTAAAACTTCATGATGAGATGTGGTGTAGTTCGCCTCTACGCGGTGCGACTTGGAAACGTTAAGTTCCCCCTTAACGGATAAAGAAACCGGACGGCTAAACGAACTATGGAGGGTACGCCACACACCACATAGAGGTCAACGTCAGTAAGACCCCAATTACGGAAACTGACTGATTAACGGAATCTTTCCACGGTACCACGATTTCGGGCTGGCACCTATTTCGTATCCCTGAGTACTGTTTGTTGACACTTACAGGAAATGGCAAGGTTTCATGCGGCATAGTCTGTCTGCGTCCCTCTAAAACCCTGGCAGGCCTGCAGTACGTTCCATCTTCCATGCTGACCACCCTGACTTACGCCGATCAGGCTCTGAATGAGGTGTCCGTATGAAGGCCCACGTCAAATAGCATGGCATCTCTGCTTACCTTCAAGCTTGCATAGACAACCACGGGATCACTATCGCGACTACTTCACGTGGATATGAATAGCGGTTGAACGGGAACACAGCAACATGGAGCCATGAGCTTCCAATGAAACGATTCAGCGAGAGGTTTATTAAGATCCGGCGGTACATCCGATACGTGCGGAAGCGCGACAGCCTCGGAGTAGGGGTCTCCGGTAACACTGAGAGCCCATGGATGGCTTTCTATACTTGGCCCGGGGCTCATGCGGGCCATGGAGAGGATGCTCGATACTCTTGCTAAAGTGATGGTACTCACAGAACAGCTAAATGTGATAATCGACTTTACATCGACTCGCAACAACTTCAGCAAGGACCTCAAACATAGCTTGTTGCAGCTTCGTAGGTCCGTTCAGGTGGCATGTCGTGAGAGGGACAAACTGGAAGCTAAGCTCTTAGCCGACCAAAGTGCCAAGAAAATTGTATGGCTAGTAGCAGCGGGAAAGGCCTGGGAATCCGCCTGCAAGTACACGCAGACGGAAGCGCGAGATCCCGTCTCACCGACCGTGGTGGCAGGGACATCAAAGCGTGCAAGGCAGTCGCCTGAGGAAGCTACGCCCCATGGCTTAAAGAAGAGGCTGGTGTCTAACGGTCCAGAGAAATATGCGAGCGCGGTGTTGGAACTTGAGGGCCCAAACACACGTTCCGCGGGGCGTTAAGTGAGTGACCCCGGTACCAAGAGCGGCAAACGCGCCAATTGCGCCAACACCACTTCGGTGGTGCGCGAAGCGCCACGCACTAAGGTTGGCTCAAGTGATAGGGTTGGTCCCAGTAGCGCACGGGACAACAAAAAAGAAACGAACGATGACCCTTCCAGAGGCAGGGAAAACCCTTGGATCAAGGTCCGGATAGATAGGGAGATAGACCTCAGAAGGAAAAAGCGAAAAACCGCGGTAACATCGTGAAGATTGAAGAGTCTAAGTCCTCTGAGGTCCTAAAGGCAATGCGCAGCAACGCTAATATCGCGGACCTGTGCACCGACGTGCGTAGTATCCGCCGCACTCACAACGGCGAAATGATCCCCTACAGCTTAAGAAGGATACTAAGCTGAAGGGCCCAGCGTACAAAAAGCTGGCCAAAAACGCCTAGGAGCGGGAGTGGAGGTACGTGCCCTATCCACGATAGTGACTCTCTAATGTAAAAACTTGGACGAGATCACAGAGGCTGACGAAATCTCCCCGGCCATCTAGGCCCAGTGTGAGGTCAAGGTTGCACAACAGCCATACGGCTGCGAAACTCAAGTGGAAACAATACGACTGCCAGTTTCTGCCGCAGACTTGGTCCTAAAAGTGGAAAAACTCAAAGTGAGGTGGTCCGTTTGCCCACTGAGTTTGCATCAGCCGCGCCAAGGCGTGCTTAAAGTGCCTCGAGAGCGGGCATATGCCGTGGGAATGTAAAGGCCCCGATAGGAGCGATCTACGTATGCCGTAGGTGCAGGGGCCGCAAGGCCCGGGTCTGCAAGGAGCCCTCCAAATGCATGATATGCTCTGGAAAAAGAGACGATAAGTACGTCACGGGTGGCCCCAAGTGCTCGGCCTACAAGGGTAAACCAAAAAGCTAAACACAATGCGGGTAACTCAATTGAACCTAAACCACTGTGAGGCGGATCAGCAACTGCTGTGTCAGGCAGTTTGCAAGGCAGGAACGGATATCGCAATAATATCCAACCCACACACGGCACATAGCAGTTTTTGGCCAAACAAATTATTAAATAAATATTAGAAATCTAAAGATTGTTAATGCTCAGAACAAAATATCATATGCGAGGCCTCTTTTATGGTGCAACTTTTTGTTTTACTCCTGCATAATTTATGCCCCGTTCTAAAGATTAAAAAAACAACAGAAAATTCTTCTATATTTTGTTTTCAGTTTTCAGCATCTCGATTGGAATCATCAAACATCGTCATGGTGGATTAGACTCATGGTCTACACTGTCGATTAAAATTATTTTTAAAACATAATTTTTTTTCTAGATTATCGATCAAATTTCTTTCTTACTCATAATGTATCATCTCAATCACCGACAAAAAAAATCATCATTCGAAATTGTTAGTGATAATTGTAATCAAAATTTAAACCGGCACTGTAATTTTGTCCATAGCTTTGACGTGAAGTTGAAATTACGTCCAAAATACATCTTTAGAGCTTCCTAATAACATACTCATGATGGTCCAATGCAATTTATTTGAGTTTGTTATTATAACATCATAATAACCATATTATGGCATCTTTTTAGTGAAATGTCATTTGGCTCCATTAATTTGAGAGATAATGACGTTTCTTGTCGTCCGTCACAATGATTCAACTGCTGATGGGGATTGTTATTGCTCGCTATAGTTCCGAAAAATATGATTATTTTTTTCTTGTAGTTAGACCAATTCTGTATCCGTTTCTTAACAAGATATCTTGCAAATGGGCTGGGTCTGCTTTTTAATCGCTATGAAAAATTTATAAAAAGTAATGGGAATTCATAAACATATTCATCATATTCATTACAAACATAACTGTCAAATTCGATCTGTGTCTAAATCTGCTAGTTTGACACTTGTTGGATTGAATTGTTATGTTCATGAATTTCTGCATTTAGTTTTACTTTTCAATACCTTGATTATAACCTGTTGGTTTTTGTGATGGCAAGATAAGACATCGTCTTGTCAAAAGCATGTTATGCAGCGCATCTTTAAAACTTCTCACACGACCTAAAAGATGTTATACAAAAATCGGTTAATTGCGCTGTTTTGGTCATATATGAGTCGAAAATAAAGTCATATGTTCTAGAAAAATACATGAGTGATATGATAGGCCAATGTTTTGCGATAACATCCTCTCAGCTTTTTCATGACAAAAGATGCTTTTCATTTAATTTTTAATACTCCTGTATAGCATAATTTCGAGATAACTGACCGAAGAGATGTTTTTTGTTTTACTTGGGTAGTCGGCAGTGTTTCACTCCCATCAAGTATATAGATTGAATTTTATAGATTTTGCTACGCTTAATTCAAATATGGGCTCAGAAATGCTGTAACACGTCCAGTTTTTGAGAAAAATGTGATTAAAATTCACAAAAACACGTATTTCCGTAGTAATATGATCTACCTCATCAAAAACCAGAATATTGGCTCTGCCCTTTGCAAGTTGGACTTGGATTTTATGGAATGGCCTCCCTGAATCCATTTTTGAACACAGATTTTTCGTAACACGTAAGATTAATGAAATAAACCGGGATTTCATTAACAAAATTACGAATTTTCATAAAAATCAAGATTTTCTATTTTGAAAACATGAATTTTCTTTCCGCCCTTTGAATGTTGGGTTTGGATTTTATGAAATGAACCTCTCTGAATCCATTCGTGTTGAAAAAAATGAGTTTTTATTCACAAAATTGCGAATTTTCATGAAAATCAAGATTTCCTATCAGTCAGTCAGTCAGTCAGTCAGTCAGTCAGTCAGTCAGTCAGTAAGTCAGTCAGTCATTTAGTTGAAATTTTCTCTATATTTTTCAACTTAAATTCACTTTGTTTTCTTTTTCTTTTTATAGTTCTCCAAAGGTGTTTGCCTCTGTAGCATCCAGCAGTAGTCCGCTAGCATCGCTTGGCTCCATTTGCCAGCAAAGTTCTTTTCAGTCTGTGCGATATCTTGATGAAATCGTTCTCCATGTTCATCTGAGACGGCTCCCATATTCTCTGGGAAGAAGTCCAGATGAGAATGCAAAAAGTGCAATTTAAGTAACATATTACATCCCTTTGTGCGTACCTTTCATCCAACCAAGCAATGTTCGGTAGCATGAGCAACAGGAGTGTGTTGGAACCCATGGAAACTCACGATTTGGAAGCTCCTTGTCAAAATACAGCTGATATGCTGTCTCCAACAAAGGTGTAAACCCCTTTCTCTGTTCCTTCAATATCACGTCTCCACAAATGCAACAAAATTTTTACAGATCGATTGTGCAAGGCTGAAGAGAGTCAACATGAGCATTAATTGACGCCAAAGCAAGACAGCAATAATGACACAAATTTTGTGCCGCAAATACGCCAAACGACCTTTTCGACATTTAATCGTCTTTCTTTGTCTAAAATGCGGGGATTAATGCACGGTTTGGTTTCCCACAACTTTGTTGACTTCTCACTCGCACTGCTTCGATTCAAATCTTGCAGTAGTGTGCGCAAATTAAACGTCAACAAGCTCTATAAAATTCCACCTTAAGCTACGTGCTTGAGGATTCTTGCTTTCTTTTTTAACATATCTTTTCCTTATTCTCTCGTGCAATAGTGACTAATACAGAGTCTTTTGCCTATTCTTTTGTTTTTTGAGTGTTTGCGTGTTTTAATGCTGTCTTGCTCACTCCTATCCTAACTTAAAAATACGGCACTGCTAAATAGAGTATTTAATGAGGCGTTTCTGAAGGGCTCTGTGCAGCTGACTTTTGAATTGATGAATGAACGTTGAAGGTCTTCAGTTCCCAAACTGCTGTAAGAAGCAACATCAATATACTCAATATACTCAAAGAGGCACAGCTAAAGAGATCGTTCATAAATTACGTTATGCTTTGAGAGGGAGGTGGGGGGGGGGGGTGTTTTAAAAGTGACATACAAAAATTTTCAAAAATCCATACTAAAAATGTGATAAAGAAAGGAGGGGGCTAAAATCTGTATTTTTGAGCGACGTAATTAATGGACGGGTCTTGATTTTCATGAAAACTCGTAATTTTGTGAATGTAAACCCGGTTTTTACATCAACCTTACGTGTTACGAAAAATCCGTGTTCACGAATGGATTAAGGGAGATCTATTTCATAAAATCCAAGCCCAACATTCAAAGGGTGGAGCTGAAATTCATGTTTTCAAAATAGAAAATCTTGATTTTTATGAAAATTCGTAATTTTGTGAATAAAAACCCGGTTTATTTCATCAATCTTACGTGTTGCAAAAAATCTGTGTTCACGAATGGACTCAGGGAGGCCATTCCATAAAGTCTAAGTCCAACTTGCAAAGGGCAGAGCCAATATTCAGGTTGATGCTTAGGTAGATCATATTACTACGGAAGTACGTGTTTTTGTGAGTTTAAATCAGATTTTTCTCAAAAACTGGACGTGTTACAGCATTTCTGAGCCCATATTTGGATTCAGCGTTGCAAAATCTATAAAATCCAACCAGAAATGCCGACGGGAGCGAAAAAAGTTCCAATTTTGCCGACTAGTGTAATCCACGACAGACTGACAAAATATACGGAGTATAGGCGGTCTGTCTAAAAATCAGGATGCCATTCTGTCCGTCACCAAAACGGCTGTGGTGGCAATCTAGCGCAAGAGGCGAGGAGTCCGCTACTGTGCAGTGGTCACCCATGAAGTGAGAAATACGTTTAATTGCGCCAGTTGTGTGGCTATAGCCGACTCCGCATGTTCCGGGGTACCTGTACAAGATTCTGGGAAGTTATTTCCAGAATCGCGTGCTAGTGTACAACACAGAGATAGGCCAGAAACGGAACAGGAGTTCCACAAGTGAAGATTGTCGGGGTTGCAGACGACATCACACTGGAGGTATGCAGCGAATCCATTGAAGAGGTGGAGCTAACGGCCTCGCACTCCATTGGCATTGTGGAGAAATGGATAAATCTAGGAACCTGGTGCTGCCCCATCATAACTCTGAGGTAACTGTACTACCGAATCGAAGGGGTCTTTGAGGCACGGATGGGTTTTTGGTGGGTAGTGGAGTTGGAATCCTCATCACCCTTAGTTAAAACTATACACCTCACAAAGTCTTAGCCTGCTCTCCTAACAAAGCCATTCACTTCATGTTGATGAAATAAAAAGGATTCATCACAATAGATCAAATCTGGTCGCATTGATCTCATAATAAGAAAAAAACCGATTATCTTATAAATTTTCTCTTCTAATTTTACAAAAAGAAAACATATTTGCCGTGCATCCCCGGAAGCCCGATAACTTTGATAACTTTGACTAAAGTGGAAGAGGAGCGCATAGTCACCGATATTGCCAAGGTTGGATTCCCAATAAACACTCAGCGTTTAAAGACATGTGTAGGTTCCTTTTTAACGAATGTCAGCTAAAGAAACTCCATTCAACAATAGGATTCCAGGCCGTAAGTGGATGAAGCTTTTTCTCAAACGGCATCCGAACATAAGTCGACGCATCCCAAGTGCACTAACGAGCAGCGAACTAACGTAATCAAGCAGAAAATCCGGTGCTGGTTTGAGGAATTATATTTGCAAACATATATTTACATGCGTACGTTGTATTTTATGTAATGATACAGTGACACTAGTTCGTCAAAATTTAAACAAATTTTTCTTTCAGCATAAAAAAAAAGAAAAAGTACCTTCCCCTTTTTCCTAAATAGTGAGAATCTTAACTTTCCCTTGAGTGTTCCCAATTGATTTGTAGTTTATCTAATGTGGATAACAATTCAATTTTTATTAACTACAAAGCTTATCTCAATGCTCATTTAGTTCCAGTGTAGAAGTGCACCCTCGAATACCCTTGAATTCCAATAATCATAATTTGATTGGCAAACATACATCCACTCGAAAACTGCTTCCCTTTATAGTTATTACAGTAATTTCTCCATTGCCATTCCTCATCTGCGATCCTGAATCTCACTAAGGTGCTGATGTGGAACCCACTTTTCGCATCGTAAATTTTTCATCGACCCATCTCGAACGAGCTCCACCAGCGAAAGCCACAAGATTAATTACATCAGACTGCCAGCGCAGTTCCCGATATTTGGTCTGAATCAAATTAAGAAATTATCGACAATTCCGAGAGCCGAAATGGTCCAGGGGTGAAAATCGCCGGATCGCGATGATTGATTAAGCAGCTTACGCTGTTCAGATTTATGTTCCATCGTCACCACCGGGTACACATTTCCACCGCCGGCACCGGTATTGAGAAGAATTGGTTGTTTGGGAAATTCCTGGCCCTGGCTAACACTCATATTTCAGCGGAATGGAGCTCGAGTGCGTGGCGCATTCGTACACACCCGGCAACATGGCACAGAGTGTCGCACTCTAAGAGTTATTGGAATATGGTTGCCCTGGCATTTGGCGCTCAGAGAAATTAAAATTTTCGAATGGCTATCGTTCCTGGCTCGGTTTTGTTGAGGTCCTACTAAAACAGAAGCGCTGCCGTGAGTTCAAGCTCCGTATTGTCCCCCCGGGTATAATTAGTGTTCATCTAAAGAAAGACGATTAGAAATAATAATCGAGCCATAACTTATACGCTGCGTAGACATTGTTGCCTCTAGGCTGGCGGCGGTGTTATTTCGGAGGTTATGATAGTGGGACTCAACGCTCAATGGTGAAAAGTGCCTTCAAAACCATCAACGTTCTACTATTTGTGGCCATTTACTTCGACCAAGTCTCACTATCTACGAAATTCCCGTTCAGCTTGCAGAGACCATGCGGCATCGCGCGATGTCATGTGCGTTATGTCAAACAGCTCTACGTTTTTATTCGAAAAATAAAACATTGCTCTAGGAGAGCGAGGTTCTCGCCTCGGACACACATCCTCCACCCCGGCCCGCGCGGTAGACTGGAATATATGCCCTGCATCGCAAATAAATTTCAAAAGTTGAAGTCCCTAAACAAAACAATCCCTCCGTTCCCGCCCTGCGCACACCTGCTCGTCAACCGATGAACGATGAATCTTTTCGAGTCTAAAGATCCAAAACGAAAACATTGCCCCGAGCATGGCGCAGGAATTTCTTCCCCCACTAGGAAAGTTGAATTTTCTTATTTTTCTATTCGATATGACAATCGCTGAGGAAAATTTATGTGTGATCTCTGGTGAGCTGCACGACAACCGTCAACCGTTTCGGTATTGTCATTCTCCAAAGCGCGAAATATAAACTTACCGTTATTTACGATTGCGACAAACCATATGACGAGCGGGGCTACAAACAGTTTGGAAATTTGTGGATTTTTACGACTGTGGTAATAAAATTGAATTACTGGTGTCACAGCAGAGTAGGTGTTTTGTGAAACAAGTGGCAATCAAAGAGAGAAAAATGCTTTGACAATGATTGAAATTTATCCGAGACAGTCCACCGAATCACTGACATCATGTTGAACACGGAATGCTAAAATTTTCGAAGCACTTGTCGGCAGCCAATTTCACGCCCATCGCAATGGTTTAGGCAAATTATTCACACATTTGTAGAGCGATTGTTGATCGCTACGCGGCTTGCTTGAGGGAACTTTGGGGAACAAATCGAGGGATATTTGTAAATTTTACAACGAATTATCGAATTATCCTCCCTCTTGTATTGCCAAATATAATCAGTTGTAGTGAAAACTTAAGTCGTTATGAACGTTCTAATCTATCACGAACGATATAATGTCCTTTCACGATCAGATCACGTCTGGAAAATTAAAAAAAAGATGAATCCAGAGAAGTGCAAACCAATATCGTTTGGCAGTGCAAGGATCGATTGTTTCCGTTGTTGGAACCGTTCCTGGAATGACGCCATATTTTCTCTACAAACAACATAACAAGCACTCCTTTCGTACTTAATCCTAAGTATGAATAGGAAATGTTCACATTTTTTCTCACGCGTATGATTTTTTCATGAAATAACTGGCGATCCAAATCAACCGATATTTACAGCGGCAATTGCTCACGTAATGTCCGTCGAAGGGTTGCCAGGATATGGATTCTTTTAAGAACATCTTTTCCAGTTCACATTAAAGGGTGATACGGTCAAAATTTGGTCAAGGGAAAACGCGTGTAAATCGGTGAAATCGTTTATTTAAAAAATCAAATTAAATTTCTTTTTCAAGTTCAATTAGTATAAAATTCAGGAAAAATATTCAGTTAGGTTTCCGCTTTTCCAAATCCGAATTGCCGGGCCTTACGCTTGACCCCTGCCATCAGATTTTGTACAGCCACCTTATCCACCTTCTTCGCCGCAGAAAGCCAGTTTGCCTTGAACTGCTGCTCGTCCTTAGCAGTTTTTTGGTCTTCTTTAGGTTCCGCTTGACAATAGCCCAGTATTTCTCAATTGGGCGGAGCTCTGGCGTGTTGGGAGGGTTCTTGTCCTTGGGAACCACCTGCACGTTGTTGGCGGCGTACCACTCCATGGCCTTTTTACCGTAATGGCAAGATGCCAAATCCGGCCAAAACAGTACGGAACAACCGTGTTTCTTCAGGAAAGGCAGCAGACGTTTATTCAAACACTCTTTCACGTAAATTTCTTGGTTGACAGTCCCGGAAGCTATGAAAATGCTGCTTTTCAAGCCACAGGTACAGATGGCTTGCCAAACCAGATATTTCTTTGCGAACTTTGACAGTTTCGTGTGCTTGAAAATATCTGCTACCTTTCCCCTTCCTTGTGCCGTATAAAACTCCTGTCCCGGAAGCTGCTTGTAGTCGGCTTTGACGTAGGTTTCGTCGTCCATTACCACGCAGTCAAACTTCGTCAGCATCGTCGTGTACAGCCTCCGGGATCGCGCTTTGGCCGTCGTATTTTGTTTATCATCGCGATTTGGAGTCACTACCTTCTTGTAAGTCGATAGTCCGGCTCGTTTTTTGGCTCGATGCACGGTTGTAGACGATACACCCAGCTTATTTGCGGCATCTCGGAGAGATAGGTTAGGGTTTCGCTTGAAACTACCGGAAACTCTCTTTGTCGTCTCAGCGGCTTCCGGTTTTCGATTTCCCCCCGATCCAGACTTCCTGGCTGTCGACAAACGTTCCCCAAACACTTTAATTACATTTGTAACGGTTGATTTGGCAACTTTTAGCGATTTTGCCAACTTTGCGTGCGAGTAGCTCGGATTTTCGCGATGCGCGAGCAAAATTTTGATACGCTGCTCTTCTTGCTTGGACGGCATTTTGACAACTGAAGAGTGAATTCCAAAATCAAAATAGGAGCAACATTCTACACACACACACACCTTCAAAATGAGGGGTGTTCAGGTTTTTTAAATGCAAAATTGAAAGAAATACGTCAAGTTGATATTGACCAAATTTTGACCGTATCGCCCTTTATGGCCTATATTACGACATATAGTCTGATTCATGATATAGCAGCTATATCATGTTCTATATTATGTGATATCCCATACATATGATCTGTCAATCTATATTAAGAACAATACTTGATATAGCTCATATCATCTCATTTA
The DNA here is from genome assembly GCA_034211315.2 of Aedes japonicus. Taxonomy (NCBI): domain Eukaryota; kingdom Metazoa; phylum Arthropoda; class Insecta; order Diptera; family Culicidae; genus Aedes; species Aedes japonicus. Next base: position 42,488 of record JASCZW010005154.1, on the reverse strand, counting down.
CTTGAGATACTTCTTAAAAGCTGTGGTTGGCAATCCAGCTGCAATAGAGCTGGGCGATATAATTAAATGGGGTCGAATATGGTTATGATAGCTCGAGACCCCTCCCATCTCTGTGAAGGGGGGCTCCCATACAAATGAAACACAAATTTCTGCATAACTCGAGAACCAATAAAGCAAATGGAACCAAATTTGGCATGTGGAAGTTTTTGAAGGCAAGAAATGTTTCAATTGTAGTTTAAGACCACTCCTCATTCAGAAAAGGGGAGGGAGGGGGGTCTCTCATACAAATGAAACACAAATTTCTGCATAACTCGAGAACTTATCAAGCAAATGGAACCAAATTTGACATGGGCGAGCTTTTGAAGGCAAGAAATGTTTTTATGGTTATTTGAGACCCCTCCTGGACCCCTCTGGAAATGGGGGCTTCCAAACAAATAAAACACAAATTTCAACCAAACATGAGAACTATCCATACTGCTTTGCAAATTTGTTTGCAGGAGATTTTGGGCCCTGGAAAAGGTCTTAAGATAGTTCGAGATCTCTCCACGGTCTGAAATGTGGGCTTTCATACAAATGAAACACAAATTTCAGCATAATTCAAGGAATTAATCAATCGAATGGAACCAAATTTGGCATTAAGGGTTTTTAAGAGGTACAAAATGTTTCTATGGTGATTTTAGACTCCTCCCCTATCAGGAAAGGATGGCTGTCATACAAATGAAACAGATTTTTTCAACATGATTCGAGAATTAATCAAACAAATGGAACCAAATTTGACCTGTAGGGGTTTTTAGAGGTAAGAAATGTTTCTTTGGTGATTTAAGACCCCTCCCCTATCAGGATGGAATGGCTGTCATACAAATTAAACAGATTTATTTGCATAACTCGAGAACCAATCGAGTTAAGGCATGGGCCAGTTTTTGAAGGCGAAACATGTTTTAATGGCGGTTCGAGACTCCTCTTCTTTTTGGAAACGGGGGCTCCCATACAAATGAAACACAATTTTCAACCAAAACGGAGAACTATCTCTACAGCTATTCAAATTTGTATGCAGGGGTTTTTGGGGCCGGGAAAGGATCTTATGATAGTTCGAGGTCCCTTCTGCCTCTAAAAGGGGGGTTCCCAAACAAATGAAACACAAATTCCAGCATAACTCAAGATTTAATCAAACAAATGGAACCAAATTTGGCATTTGGGGATTTTTGGAAGCAAAAAATGTTTCTATGGTGGTTCGAGACACCTCCCCTATTAGAATTCGATGGCTCTCATACAAATAAAACAGATTCTTATTTTTGCATAACTGGAGAATTAATCAAGAAAATGTAACCAAATTTAGCGTGTGGGGATTCTGGAGGCAAGAAATGTTTCTACGGTGGTTCGAGAACCCTCCTCTTTGTGGCTGTGGGTTCTCAAACAAATAAAACGCTATCTTAAGGCAATCGTGATAAGTCGTCCTACTGTTATGAAAATTTGTACACAGGGGTTTTTAAGACCGGAAAAGGTTTTTAAGATGGTTTGAAACTCTTTATAGGGTTATTAAAGTTAAACAGAAATTTTAACCAAGCATGAGAATTATCCAGGCAACTAAAACACAAATTTTGTATTTCGTTGGGGAAGAAGTTAGGGATGTTACTCTCAGTGCAACATATGCAAAAGAAGTTAATCTAAGGTTATGCAAGAGGATACGACTCAAATTGACAAGATACGGCGTAGTTTGAAGACATTGATTTTGTCAATGAAATGCTTCTACACAGAAAGAAAAAACATGTTAGAAACTGAGGATCTGACGGTATAATTAAAAATACACACCTTCGTTTAATTTTGCAGAAATTACGCACTTTAGCAAACGAAACTATTTTAACAAAACTCATTCCTTTAAAACCAATGAAAGCGCCAGTTCTTTTATAATTTCATTCATTAGTTGCAAGCTCAGCAAGGCTTTGGGTTCAGCTATTATTAAAAAAAGATCAGTCTACTTAGTTTTTCTCTGTTTTCATCATCGTCATATTTACAAACGTTAAACTATATCAAGTAAGTCTAGTATGAACACCTCCACTTGATATCGATATCAACTAGGTGTATCGCGAAATATAGTTATACTACTCAATTCGAATTTATTAAGGAAACAGCGAAAAAAAAAACTGACAGAAAATCTCATGTTTACGTGACTAAAGCTAGCTTTGGTCTCCTAGCATGTCATGAAATCTATGCACTGTCATTGGAGATGATTCCTTCTTTGAAAGCGATGGCAAGGGGGTTGCCCCTCCGACTAACTTTTAATTTGATTTTTAGAATTTTAATGTTTGTTTCGATTTATCATTATTTAGTTTTAATGTTTGCGAAACTGTCCCATTGCCACAATGAAAAAGCGCGAAGTTGCATCGATTTTCTGCAAGATTTTGCAAAAACAGTGCAAAAAATGGACTTCCATGAGAATATTTTTTAAATAGTAAAGACTCAAATTTGTATGACAGAAAAGACTCTTTAATCAAGAATCCAACCTAGCTCTAACCTGTAATGTTAGCAATCACTCAAGCAAGCAATCAATGCTTATCTAATAGATTGATTGCTGTTTCCTCCGCTAGCTTAGACTTGAAAAAGCTGTGGCCAATTCATTCGATTTTATCCGTTGCTATGAGCATGGGCAAGATAATAAGCATGATTGACCACCCGAAGTGGCCACTCCGTTGCTGCTGGATCAGCTATTATTACACAGAGAACCAACAGGTGATGCTTGGGACTAACATACATCCTCAATGTGCAAAAACTGGTGATCTCCAACTAAGCCAATAACCAGCGCCTGCCTCGCCCGAATGCAGATAAAATAAGGAAAAGGTAGGAATATGTCGACGTGATACTCGTTTTAATGGAAGCCTAGACCACCTCTGCGCTTGCACAAGAAATCACTGGGATGTTAGATAACAGGATTGGGTGGCAACAGGGTTATTGTTAGTTAATGATAAACTGAATTCATACGGTTTTTAGTAAAAAAAAAATATATTAAAATCGATTTATGATTTGAACCTATTTCTACATACAGTAAGGTGCTATTGGAGCCTTTCACAAAATGGGATAGTGGTTTACTTGCTCCAGGATATGGTGGTACGGCGAGCATGGCAAACCAATATTATGGATCACAAGTGTGCTTATTCGATAACTTGCATCGTTGAATTATAGATAACCGAAATAATACGAAACGCGCCATGCTCGATATAGTGCGTAATAAAGCATCGACACAACCTTTCACAGCCGATGCTCGAAGCAATTTTTTTTCCTTTTTTCGTAATCTTTGTATGTTTACAACTGTGTGAATCCAGTAGAAGCTTCTTAAGAACAATCTATGTAAATCCATTTAAAATGGCGATTGAGGGATTTGGTAAAACTAAGAGTGCGTAGAAGCATTTCGTGCCATCTGGCATTTCAAAAGTAAAGATAATAATTTCCAGCAGGTAATTAAAAGAAAACAAACGAACAAAACTAAATGGATGCAGCTGCAATAACCACGAAGAAAAAAATATGCAAAATGGTGGGTTTTCTCGAATTTAAACAACAATTTTAATGTTATTCAATGATACACCGTTTTGGTTGGGGTCGTGTTAGATACGATGTTTCGTGACAGCTCGTGTTTCACTTGGATCATATAAAATAAATCGGTTCGAATTTCTAAACGCGGATGCACCAGTGTATTTGAACTATCTTCAAAATATTGAAGAATAGCAGATTGCACGCATTTGAATTTCCTTTCGTCATTGATTTCTCAATAATTTGCTAACTGCGTGTGTATTAAGAATACAAGTAGCACCAATTTAGCACAAAAATCACAGTTTGCTTACATTTGCGACTTACTTCGGTTTGAAAAGTAATAATTGATTTGCCTCCTATGATAATATCAGATAAAATAATTAAATTAAAGGTTAAATTAAGAGGACGCTATTAACCGCCAAAACTCAATATGTATGTTTTTTTAAGTTAGTAGGATGAATCCCGAAGTGATGAGATTATTGTAGAAACATGTTCCTTATACTTTTTTATACTTACGAATTGTATCATAAACATTGGATTGCAAATTACCTGCAAGAAAAGAAAAGGTTTTTGTTTAAATTAATAAGATTCGAATAATGTCAAGAACATAATATAATTAGCGATGTAAGAATAATGATGAACACAAAAGATTCTGTTCTGAAACAGTGAGGTACTCATCTTATTTCCTTGCAAAAATAAAGGAGCAGATATGTGTGTTGGTCGAAAGATCATTTAAGATTACCTCTGTATGGGTCCCCTCACATTGCTCAATTCCAGGCAATGAGAAGGCAGACTCTCTAGCAAAGGTGGGCACATAAGAAGGCGAGATTTTTGAAAGAAGAATTTCACATGATGAACTTTTCCCATTAAAGGGCGCACACGAAATTATTGCGACACATTCAACAGGGCATAACTTTTTTACCATTGGGTAAAAATCAACCAAATTGTGCACACTTTCTCATTGATGTGTATTGTTTACATGCTGTCAAACTCGAAGTCGTGTTTTCCGATTCAACGAAAATGGAGGTGAACCAACGCGAGTCGAGAGAACAAATTCTTTCCAAACACCTGGAATTTGCTGACCTGTCGCACCGGCAGTTGGGAAAAATGTTGAACATTCACCATTCAACCGTCTCCAGAGTGTTGAAGCGGTTCCAGGAGCGGTTGACGTTGGACCACGGCAAAGGAGCTGGAAGAAAACCGGGACCGGAGAACAAAAAGACGGAGGGAAAGGTGAAGCGGATGATTAAAGCAAATCCCAACGTCTCAAGCCGTGATTTGGCTAAAAGATCGGCATGTCGCAGAGCTACATCCAGAATGCAAAGAAGAGAGCTGGACTACATACATACAAGGTACAGAACTTCCCAAACCGCGATGAGCGGCAACAATCGACGGATAAAACTCGGGCACGGAAGCTCTACGAGAAGATGCTGACAAAATATGGCTGCTGTGTGATGGACGACGAAACGTATATAAAAGCCGATTCTAAGCAAATTCCGGGGTTGGAGTTTTTCACCGGCAAGAGCAAGTTCTATGTGGACGAAAAAATTAAGAAGAAGAAAATGTCGAAGTTCGCCTCCAAATATCTCATTTGGCAGGCCAACTGCTCTTGCGGACTGAGGAGTGAGCCTTTCGTGACAAAGGGCACAGTAAATGGCGAAATCTACAAATCTGAGTGCCTCGCGAAGCGCCTTTTGCCGTTCTTGCAGCAGCACGACGAAGCTCCGCTATTTTGGCCAGATTTGGCATCATGCCACTTATCTAAAAGTGTCCTGGAGTGGTATGAGGCCAATTCTGTCCATTTTGTTCCAAAGGACATGAATCCTCCAAACTTTCCGGAGCTGCGCCCGGTGGAGCAGTACTGGACAATGATGAAGCGGGAACTTCGGAAGAGCAAGAAGACAGTCAAAGACGAGAAGGACATGTTAAAAAAATGAAAAAAAAACTGAGAAACTGGTACCGGATGACACTGTTAAGACTTTGATGGAGGGCATCAAGCGAAAATGCGTTCAATTTTACACTCAAGGCTCCATCGATTAACTTTTGTTTTGATTTTTGATGTAAATATATGTATAAAACTACCCTAAAATTTTGGTTTGATTCTAAACATTATCAGAAAATTGGCATGACATGTTCGGTGTCGCAATAATTTCGTGTTCGCCCTTTAGTACGTCAGATTTCTCTTCAAAGTTGGCAAAACGATTGGACAAGTAACTCTCTTGGGCGGTGGTTACATTCCATTGTTCCAAATGTTTCGTCGAGATCGTGATTCAAAAGTCTGGATGTAAGTCGCGGTTTCCTTCGGGTGATGTCAAGACTTATGTCCAACCACTACTCGCTATACGCACATCTCTACAGAATTAACCTCGTTTATAGCAATTTATGTAGGTGCGGAACCGGTTATGATGACATCGCTCACGCAGTTTGGCATTGCTCGGATAATGGTGCCTTCAGAGCACGACTATTGGATACCCTAGTGGCCCAAGGTAGACAACCCTTCCGAGAGGTAAGACATGTTTTGGAAATGCGTGATCTTCCCTACATGCAAGCGATTTACGAATTCCTTTGTTTGTCTGATCTAAGAGTCTGATCTAACGTCATCACCTCCCTTTTTTTGTTGGGGCGTAGAATCACTGCGTCCACTGAGTTGAACTTTTGTGATATCACCTCCCTTCCTTTCACTCTAGTAAATTCCCTGCCATTGTGTCCGAGTTATGTTATCCCTTTGTTTCCGTGCTACTTATACCTGCCCAGCAAGCTGTGGTCACCCATCTGCTGGTCAGTTCCTGAAAGGGACTAGAGCGACCGACGATTTGTAGATGTCGCAACCATGAGCAGCATATGATACCTGAAATAAGATAACTACCTAGTCCCTTCCAAACAATAATGTGACCCATTAACCTCGAGCTAGCTACGAGTAATGGGCGCCCCTCTTCTACTTAAATCGAACAATAATTTCTATAAATGGCTCCTATGTTTGAATAAAAACATCACACCTGATGTTAGTGCTTTGATTTAAAAGTTCTGGGACGTGGCAGCGAAATAAATGAGTTGAATATGGGATACTTTCACTACTGGTCAAATATACATGCGGGTATCTAGCATGAGATATGCCCTCTCACCATCAACAAGGTGAAAACTTTGACCTTTGGGAAAGAATTTGATTTATTACTCACTATGGTCTCATTCATAAAATATCTTCCACTCGCAGTCCGTTCAAATAATTAAAATCAAACAAAGGCAGAACTTCGATTTAATCTAGTTCAATCGCTTTGGTTAACAGTTTCGAGGAAATTTTCACGAAAATACCTGTGCTGATTCATCTGTTCCATGTTCGGCGATAGAATGCAAAGCATTTCCCTGTTGATCACCCCTGTGGATCCAGCAGTGCAGTCAGTGGTGGCACATGTCGATCATATGATGGAAGCATTTTATTTTTAACCCTGAAAATTTGCAAACAAGACCAATCCCCCAGCACTCTGCCGCATCGTCGGGAAATGGAAACGAAAAGAAAAATCAAGGATCGCGTGCACGTTCCCCGGTGCGATGCGGTTTGTTTTGGAAATGGTTCGTTATGGGTACAGATTTTCCTCGTAAAATGATGTAAACATTTATGCGAAAATTCCAACGAACGGTTTGTTTATGAGCTTTCCGCTGCCTCCCCGCTACCTCGTTGCACTCCGTCGACCACAGATGACCGGAACGTCACATCATTTACCTAAACGGGCGAGAGTCCGTCAGCCATGGCCGCTCGGTTGTGTATAAACATCGGAAATCGTGAGTTGTGAACGCAGCACGCCCGAAATATACATCATCGATTAACTAGGTGTACACAACCGGGCTGGCTTGATTTACTTTATTTTTCTTGCGCGCCTCCGGGAGCATGTTTTAAATATAGGCCAGTGACGAACAGTCTGGCTGACCGTGCGTGTTTCACACCTGCACCGTGGTTGATTCATCCGAAAAACATTGCCATTTCGGGGGTGTGCCTGGCTGATTAGTTTAAAATATAGCTTTCTTCGTCTAAATTTTTGTTTGTTTTGAAATATCGCATAGTAATAGTACATGTCAGTTGGGAAGAACCGCAACAAGTGTTGATGGGCCGCCAATTTTTCAACACCCTTAAGCCTTAAGTTTGCAAAAGAGGATTTAACTTAATTAAACACGAATGTTAAGTTTTCCCGCGCCTTGCACTCATGCACATGCGTCGTCAACGGGGGGCAGCCGCAAACAAATCCCCAGATGAGTGACCATTAAAATTCCACCATCTAATTACACTTATGAAAGGTTTTGTAATTTATTGGTGCACACATCTTCACTCTTCGGATGAAATCACCTCGCACCATTCACAAAACCTGTCATCCGAATAAGTGCATCACCGGTGCTGGCGGCGAAATGACGACGACGATGAATTTTGGTTAACTTTGTGCTACTTGTTTCTTGTTTCGTTGGGGGGAAGAAAAAAATCCTCACCGCTTAAAACACTTTTCTTCGACTGGATGATGGAGGTTGATGGGTGTGGAATTCACGAAAGTGCTGATGGACATTTCAATTACCAGATTAAGAGATGCGTTTTTGTCTGTTTTGATCTTCCTACATGTTTTTCTCGCTGCTGTAATGTCAACCATAGGCATCCATTTTTTTTCTTAGTGGGCCACGTCGAAAATAGAACCCTAAAGGGCGATACGGTCAAAATTTGGTCAATATCAACTTGACGTATTTCTTTCAATTTTGCATTTAAAAAACCTGAACACCCCTCATTTTGAAGGTGTGTGTGTGTAGAATGTTGCTCCTATTTTGATTTTGGAATTCACTCTTCAGTTGTCAAAATACCGTCCAAGCAAGAAGAGCAGCGTATCAAAATTTTGCTCGCGCATCGCGAAAATCCGAGCTACTCGCACGCAAAGTTGGCAAAATCGCTAAAAGTTGCCAAATCAACCGTTACAAATGTAATTAAAGTGTTTGGGGAACGTTTGTCGACAGCCAGGAAGTCTGGATCGGGGGGAAATCGAAAACCGGAAGCCGCTGAGACGACAAAGAGAGTGGCCGGTAGTTTCAAGCGAAACCCTAACCTATCTCTCCGAGATGCCGCAAATGAGCTGGGTGTATCGTCTACAACCGTGCATCGAGCCAAAAAACGAGGCGGACTATCGACTTACAAGAAGGTAGTGACTCCAAAACGCGATGATAAACAAAATACGACGGCCAAGCGCGATCCCGGAGGCTGTACACGACGATGCTGACGAAGTTTGACTGCGTGGTAATGGATGACGAAACCTACGTCAAAAGCCGACTACAAGCAGCTTCCGGGACAGGAGTTTTATACGGCAAAAGGAAGGGGAAAGGTAGCAGATATTTTCAAGCACACGAAACTGTCAAAGTTCGCAAAGAAATATCTGGTTTGGCAAGCCATCTGTACCTGTGGCTTGAAAAGCAGCATTTTCATAGCTTCCGGGACTGTCATCCAAGAAATTTACGTGAAAGAGTGTTTGAATAAACGTCTGCTGCCTTTCCTGAAGAAACACGGTTGTTCCGTACTGTTTTGGCCGGATTTGGCATCTTGCCATTACGGTAAAAGGCCATGGAGTGGTACGCCGCCAACAACGTGCAGGTGGTTCCCAAGGACAAGAACCCTCCCAACACGCCAGAGCTCCGCCCAATTGATAAATACTGGGCTATTGTCAAACGGAACCTAAAGAAGACCAAGAAAACTGCTAAGGACGAGCAGCAGTTCAAGGCAAACTGGCTTTCTGCGGCGAAGAAGGTGGACAAGGTGGCTGTACAAAATCTGATGGCAGGGGTCAAGCGTAAGGCCCGGCAATTCGGATTTGGAAAAGCGGAAGCCTAACTGAATATTTTTCCTGAATTTTATACTAATTTAACTTGAAAAAGAAATTTAATTTGATTTTTTAAATAAACGATTTCACCGATTTACACGCGTTTTCCCTTGACCAAATTTTGACCGTATCACCCTTTAGTGTGGAATTTCAACGTCAAGCATCACCGGTGATTCCATTTAAAAAAAAAAGTCATTAGACTCAGGTGTTGATCAAGGTAGAAAATTTCAGCAGCAAAGTGCATTCATCAGACCCTGTCCTCATGGAGTCAATCTAGTGGGGGGGAAAACGCCAGCTTAAAACGGTTCTTCATGAAGGTGTTGAGTTGGGTGGTATTTTCTATCTCTCCTGCTCGCTGCTGTAGTGATGAGTGAAAAATCAGTTCTGACATCGTGTAGCTCATAAATGTCAATCACGATCCGTCGTCGCAGCCATTGACTGCGGGTGGTTTAGATGTTTATGGTGGTGGTTCTCCTGAGATGAATTCATTCGTAAATCACTATAGATACAGTAGTTTTTAATTTAGTTGACTGCGAGAGAATAATAAATTCAGGATTACCCATCGGATCAAACGAATGACTTATGCCATAAAAACCGACGTCATATTTCTGGGAACAAAATTGACAAAATGCTCCTTGAATTAATCATTCCTCCAATAGTTGCCAAAATTCACTCGTCATTGCCCAGTTTGCATATGCATGTGCAGTCCATCGCCGTACGTCATTCTCACCTGAACCAGCAAATAGTAACGAATGTTCGTAATAAATGGGAGTATGACTCAATCCTTCAACGAATATACAACATCATTCACGGGAGAGAAGGGAGAAGAGGATTCAGCTGCGATCTAGAGTCAGCGTGAAGGATTTTTGTTTGGTAAATATCACCGCATCCAACGAAATCCATCGCAAGCGAGAAGATCATCACCCGGTGGCGAAAACCGATGAAAGTGGAAAAGATGAAAAGCTACAGGTAAAAATATACATTTTCGTTACCTTGTTGATCGTTTCTGTTATTGTTTGTAGAATTTTATTTTTGGTTTCGACATCAACTCTTAACACTCATAATGCCAAATATCAAGTTTGACTGGTGCACATCTTGGGATTTCAAATAGTACACTACTTAGATTTACAACATCAAATCATGATTTACTGGGAATCAATTGTTTAGTTTAGGAACAATTCAATGATAGCAATAGATTGTAAAAGGTTAGTCGATAAAGCTTATCCACGTAAAATTTAGGACACCAAAATAATAGCAGCAGAAATTTTTTACACATATTTCAACTAACCCGATTGTTTACAGTGACCGGCAAAAATAAAGATCCACCATTGAACAGTGTATTATTGTTGAGAAAAAACACGTATTTTTGAAAAAGTAGGGTATTTCAATACATGTTTCTGAAAAATAAACATAGACGAACCATTTCAGTACAAAAATAACGATCACTTTTATTCCTTGCATAAAATAAAAAACAAAATTATTGGAGTTTAGTAAAATACGTATGACATAAAAAAAGATCCACTTCATGTATGAAGAAAAAAAAATAATCGAAAGAGTTGGAATCAACTCTTCAATAGTCAATATGACCTCGCTTTGCTTCAATGATGGACTGCAATCGTTTCGGGATGCTTTCGACTGGGTTTCTGAGGTGTTGTGGATCCAACTCTTGCTTGTTTGTTACGTGGGTTTTTTTGACTCTATTGTCGAGAATCGCCTAGAGATTTTCAATTGGGTTTAAATCCGGGCTCTGAGGAGGCCATTCCAAGGGTTTAATCCGACAGGCAGGGAAAAAAGCTTGTGTTTGGCCGTATGCTTTGGGTCGTTGTCTTGCTGAAAAATGTAACTATCTTCCAGACCCATTTTCAGCAAAGATTCTTCCATATTCTCGTTCAGAGTATCTATATACCCATCTGTCGTCATAATAACACTGATTAGAACCAGATTCTCCACTCCAAATCATGAGAAACAGCCCCAGACCATGATATTTCCACCGCCGTGCTTCATGGTCCCTTGTAGATGTTTATCCTTCAGCCCTTCATCGCGTTTCCGCCAAACCCGCAGTCGTCGTTTTCTGTTGAACAGCTCAAACTTGGATTCGTCTGACCAAACAACCCGTTTCCAGAACTCCAGTGGCTTATTTATATGGTTTCTTGCAAACCGCAATCGCTTTCCTTATTCACCCTACTTATGAACGGCCGTTTCCGAGCAAAATGACTTTTCAAACCGTGTTCAGCAATGCGTCGCCGAACTGTACGATCGGATATCGAAAGGCTTAGCTTTTCTCTGAGCGCACGGATGGTAACAAACGGATCCTTTTTAATTTCTCGGATGATTTTAGTGTCTTCGCGGTTATCAGACTTGCGATTGCGTCCACGTCCTGTTCGATCTGCGACACTTCCAAGCTTTTGGTGTTTTAAAACTATTTTCTGCACTGCACCACGGCTTACACCATACTTTTCGGCAACTTTGCGCTGAGATTCGTTTTTTGAGCAATCGCGCACGATAAGATTTCGAACTTGAACTATTATTTTCTTTCATCCCATGATGATTCTTAAAAAACTCGTCACTTGGGCTAAACTCACTTATTTCTCACAACTGCAGCAATTATCTGTGATGGATGTAAATAAAGGAATGCCAAAAGCATGATCAACAAAGGGTAAGCCAAGTGGATGTACACGGAAAGTATTTTTTTCCAAGTGGATCTTTTTTATTGGCATACCGTAAACACAAGCTTATTTCATTTTTCACATGCAGTTGGCTAAAATGAATATGTATATTCAAACTTTTACGCTAAGCCTCATGAATGATTCCCAAATATGTACAGTACGGGTAAGAAAGTTGCTATTGATACGAAGTTGTAAAGATACCTATGCCTGATTAGTATACGGCTCGATGGATATTTTTTTCATTTTTTTCGATGGTCACTGTATTTTACAATTATAAAGTTAAATCTAAAGTACTGGACAAAATGAAATATGCACCTGATTTAATTAAATTCAACTCGCTATAAATTTTTTGGCATTAGATATTTCAATACTGTTCATATGGATTAAATGTAGAATTTTTAGAATTTTAAATATATGCCACACCATTACATTGTTGAAGGGTGTTCCGATCAAAATTTGGGCAAACAGTAATGTATGTTAGTCGATCGAAGTTTTTATTAATAAGTCAAATTCTTTTTCTCTTTCAAGTTCAATCAATACAGAATACAGAATAAATATTCAGCTAAGCTTTCTTTTTACCGAATGCAAATTGCCGGGTCTTTCGTTTAAAGGGCGATACGGTCAAAATTTGGTCAATATCAACTTGACGTATTTCTTTCAATTTTGCATTTAAAAAACCTGACAACCCTCATTTTGAAGGTGTGTGTGTAGAATGTTGCTCCTATTTTGATTTTGGAATTCACTCTTCAGTTGTCAAAATGCCGTCCAAGCAAGAAGAGCAGCGTATTAAAATTTTGCTCGCGCATCGCGAAAATCCGAGCTACTCGCACGCAAAGTTGGCAAAATCGCTAAAAGTTGCCAAATCAACCGTAACAAATGTAATTAAAGTGTTTGGGGAACGTTTGTCGACAGCCAGGAAGTCTGGATCGGGGGGAAATCGAAAACCGGAAGCCGCTGAGACGACAAAGAGAGTTGCCGGTAGTTTCAAGCGAAACCCTAACCTATCTCTCCGAGATGCCGCAAATAAGCTGGGTGTATCGTCTACAACCGTGCATCGAGCCAAAAAATGAGCCGGACTATCGACTTACAAGAAGGTAGTGACTCCAAATCGCGATGATGAACAAAATACGATGGCCAAAGCGCGATCCCGGAGGCTGTACACGACGATGCTGACGAAGTTTGACTGCGTGGTAATGGATGACGAAACCTACGTCAAAGCCGACTACAAGCAGCTTTCGGGACAGGAGAAGGGGAAAGGTAGCAGATATTTTCAAGCACACGAAACTGTCAAAGTTCGCAAAGAAATATCTGGTTTGGCAAGCCATCTGTACCTGTGGCTTGAAAAGCAGCATTTTCATAGCTTCCGGGACTGTCAACCAAGAAATTTACGTGAAAGAGTGTTTGAATAAACGTCTGCTGCCTTTCCTGAAGAAACACGGTTGTTCCGTACTGTTTTGGCCGGATTTGGCTTCTTGCCATTACGGTAAAAAGGCCATGGAGTGGTACGCCGCCAACAACGTGCAGGTGGTTCCCAAGGACAAGAACCCTCCCAACACGCCAGAGCTCCGCCCAATTGAGAAATACTGGGCTATTGTCAAGCGGAACCTAAAGAAGACCAAAAAAACTGATAAGGACGAGCAGCAGTTCAAGGCAAACTGGCTTTCTGCGGCGAAGAAGGTGGACAAGGTGGCTGTACAAAATCTGATGGCAGGGGTCAAGCGTAAGGCCCGGCAATTCGGATTTGGAAAAGCGGAAGCCTAACTGAATATTTTTCCTGAATTTTATACTAATTGAACTTGAAAAAGAAATTTAATTTGATTTTTTAAATAAACGATTTCACCGATTTACACGCGTTTTCCCTTGACCAAATTTTGACCGTATCACCCTTTAACACCTGCCATAAGATTTTGTACAGTCTCATTTTTCGATTAGGCGGATTTTAGATTTTAGGCAGTTGTATTTTTCGATTAGGCGGAGCTCTGGCGTGTTGGGAGGGTTGTTGTCCCTGAACACCACTTGAACGTTGTTGGCAGCATACAACTCCATGGCTTTTTTCCGTTATGACAAGATGTCAAATCCGGCCAAAATAGAACGGAACAATTGTGTCGCTTCAGGAAAGGCAGTAGACGTTTTTGTAGGCACTCGCTCAAATAAATTTCCTGGTTGACGGTTCCGGTCACAATGTTAACGTTGCTCTTCAAGCCACAGGTACAGATGACCTGCCACACCAGATATTTCTTCACGAACAGTTTAATGTGCTTGAAAATATTTGCCACCTTTCCCTGTCCGGGAAAAAAAATCACTAGAAAAAAAAATTCACTAGATATCCGCAAAATCATCGTCAAAAACCTTCTAGAGGGCCTTCCAAACAGAGAAATCGCTCGGAAATATGAATTAAGTGAGGCAGGAGTGCGAAAAATATGCAAGAAGTTCGAGAATCTTGGAAGTGTGGCAGACAGAGCAGACAGAGGTAGTAAACGGAAGACAACAATCTATGATGATCGCCGAATTGACCGTGAAGTGAATGAAATCCCGGCGATCACCAGCCGTGTAAAATCTGTATCCACATTAATCCGGACACCTTCAAATCATTGTAACTTTTGAAATATTGCACTTGGTAATGAAAAATTCACTGTGGTATAGCTGAGAGCCTATGATGAAAAAGACTATGATTGATGTTTACATTTCATGCGACGAAAGAAAAACAAGTGCGCGAGCGAATTTTATACGTTCGCACGGCAAATCCTGACTTGTCAATACGGGACCTTGCAAAAACATTGGATTTGCCTAAATCCACTGTTCACGATGTGCTCAAATCATTTTCGGAACGTTTGACGGTGGAGAGGAAACCGAGAAGTGACAAAAACATTGGACGCGCTGATCCTATCATGGACTGAAAGGTGAAAAGGATATTAACGAAAAACCCAAATCTTTCCATTCGAACGGTGGCTCGGTGGATGTCGCCTGGTTTTGTCCAAAAATCAAAACAACGTTTGGGACTTAAGTCGTATAAAGTACAAACAGTTCCGAATCGCAACGACAAACAGAACTTTTCCGAACGCAACGACAAGTTTGTACTGCGAATATTTGGCGAAGTTTTCATACGTTGTTATGGACGATGAAACTTATGACCTGGAGGATTTCAAGCAGCTTCCATGGCTGGCTTTTTATTCTGCTATGGCCAGAAATGCTACAGCTGAGCATTTCAGAACGAAGAAGGCATCGAAATTTCCCAAAAAATACCTTGTGTGGCAAGCAATTTGCACGTGTGGCAACAAGAGTAAATCTTTCGTCACTACAGGTACAATCAGCAAGGAGATCTATCAGAAAGAGTGCCTGCAGAAGCGATTGCTACCCTTCATCAAAAGTCACAAAGAAAAACCTTTGTTCTGTCCCGATTTGGCATCATGCCACTATGCTTAAACTGTGAGGAGTGGTACCATGCAAATCAAGTGAACATTGTACCAAAAACCTCAAACCCGCCAAATTGCCCAGAGCTACGACCAATCGAGAGATATGGGGTTCTGATGAAGCGGAAGCTTTCTGGAAAGAAGCAAGTAATCAAAGACGAAATATAATGCGAAATTTATGTTCTATTCATGTTTTGAGGATTATTGCGGATACAGACATCAGGGAAAACGTTAACCTGAACATATTCCATCACTCTGTGCGCAGAAGACTATATGATACAAATTATAAGAACAGCTTTGTCCAATGCCGACCTTTGATTCGTAAAGTTGAAGCCAAGGTTCTCTGGAGTGATGAGGGCAAGTTGGAGCTCGTTGGTCGTAGACAGAGGGCACGAGTCTGGACAAAACCGGGAGAGAAACTTGCAGATAAAAATGCCAGTCGAACATTCGACACTGAAGAAGTCTGTAAGTTGCAGACGAAAAGGTCCTTCTGTCAATTCTTGTTGTTAAAAGTACTATGGGGCAATTTAAATCCTTTTTTGTCCAGCTAAATGGTCTTCCACTACCATTCCTACGAGATTTTCTTAAGGATGCCAGGATACGATAGATGGTTGAAACTGGAACATTCTCGGTTTTACAGTAAACTTTTCCCCGTAATTTATGTTTGTTAGATAGAACTGTTCAATGAACAAGTTGGAATAAAAGAAAACATGCGATTACGTTGGAGAGACAGAGAGCATTGATTTACATTATCTCTATTTTCTCTGTGTACATTTGTGGTTTTTTTTTTGATAATCATTTATTTGTACAGGCTCAATCGAATTAACTTTACATAGCCAAATTCATTCTTTTATACATCATTTATCCTAAAACTATAGTTAGGAGGATAGAGCCGATTGAGGATGGGAAAGAGGGTGGGAATTGAAAGTATGGTTTACATAACACATTAAATTTAAATTCTAAATTATCTAAACACTTATAACTATACAATTTATGGTTTTCTTTTGACTTGAACATTTTTTGAAAAAGAAAAAAAAACACACACACACATACTCTAAAAAAACCTAAACTAAACATACAGGTTAAACTAACTAGAATCTAAGGCTAATGTTAGTCAAAAACACATAAATGAGTTTCATGTACTCCAAATCACGTACAGCCAAAATATCTCGAATTGGCACATTGGGTTGTCTACCTCGAGCCCGAAGGGAATCATAAAGCTGAACTCCACGATGTTCAGCACAAGACCATATAACGTGATCTGCGTCCTGATAGCCTTGTCCACACTCACAGAGATTGCTGTCGCTCAGCCCAACCCGGTATAAATGAGCGTTCAAAGAATAATGATTGGACATGAGGCGAGACATGACACGAATGAAGTCTCGACCCACATCCATCTCCCTGAACCAAGATTTCTTCGACACCTTTGGGATGATAGAATGTTGCCATCGCCCCAAATCTCCTTTACTCCATTTATACTGCCAGCTGACGAGTGACTGTTGACGAAAATAGTAAAAAAATCGTTGAAGGCGATTTGTCGATCATAAATATCGCCTTCCATAGCGCCCACCTTTGCAAGCGAGTCCGCTTTCTCATCGCCCGGAATTGAATAATGAGAAGGGACCTATACAAAGGTGATGATAAAATAACGCGAAGATAAAGCACTTAGAAGCTCCTGTATTTTCATGATAAAATACGAGGAGTGCTTTACCGGCCTCAAGGAGCGAATAGCCTCTGTAGAACTGAGACTATCCGTGAAAATGAAGTACTGATCCGGTGTTAATGAGGCAACAATTTCTAGCGTAAAATGTATTGCCGCTAATTCAGCGACATATACGGAACAAGGGGCATGAAGTTTACGATTGCCGCTATAAATTTCATTAAATATTCCAAAGCCTGCTGACTCCTTTCAAAGATCCGTCAGTGAAGAACGATTTAGTGGAATCAACTTGGCCAAACTTTGCAGCAAATATCACCGGAGCAATCATAGGATTTTGATGGTCTGGGATTCCATGAAGCTCCTGCTTCATGGATAAATCAAAATGAACCGAATTGTCGAAATCGGAGAAGCAAACATTTGTGGTTTGTGGTTAAAATCATTCTCATTTTTTAGATCAACCCCCTTAGGTGTTTGGCTAGTTTCTTCCACATCGTGCTGCATCATCGGCTCTCTCATAGCCCAAAATTCCTGTTTGTCGTGGTACAGATTCGAACTGTTTTTCCTTTGGCTACAATCTTAGTGCGATGAATGTAAGGACTACGCATTAAAGAAAGTCACCTTTGAGAAACAGGTGGAAAATATTTATTTTCGAATAAATTCATAAGTTTGCTTTATAAAGCTTGTTCACGTTAAATTTCGGACACTTTTCTATCAGTGTAGATTTTCAATAATATTACAGATTGCTGAAACGTTTCAATTTTCCGACAGCAGAAACCCTCTACTTTACCCTAGCCCCACACATGTGGCAAATATGTTGAACTTACTTGCTTGTGACTCAATTTAGTCATAATCAAGTTGCTGCAACCAATAATGTTTGTTTTGTATTACTTGGGTATTTCGTAGTACATTATGTTCACATTATTGTTACATTCATTAAAAGACGTCGAATCAAGCGGAAGGGCGCAAACACATTTTGTAATTATTGCATCCAAATCCGAATTTATCCGTACGCGATCTTGCCAAGAAAACTACCAAAAAGTACCGTGTTTAACGTTTGCAAATCATTTCATCACCGCTTGACTGTGGATCGGAAGATGGAAGTGAAACAATTCGAAAAGTATGCTTCCGATAAATGGACAAGAAAGTGGTAGCCATTATTGAGACAAATCCCAATCTTTCTGTGCGAAATGTGGCTCGCAAAGTTGGGAAGTCAAAATCATACGTAGAAAAAGTAAAGCAGTGGCATGGACTGAAAAAATCGCCCAACCATGAAAATTTTACTGCATTCACATCGCAGTGCAAAGGAACGCAGTTGCCCAGCATTTTCGGACAAAAAGAGGTGTCCAAATTCCCGAAGAAGTATTTGATCTGGCAGGCCATATGTAGTTGTGGTCGAAAATCCAAAAGTTTCGTCTCTACCGACACTATCAACAAGGATGTGTACGAGAAAGAATGTCGGCAAAAGCGGTTGATACCGTTTATCAGAATCCATGACTTTCCTGCTGTGTTTCGGCCTGATTTGGCCACTTCTCACTATGCGAAATCCGTCCTGGAATGGTGTAAGGTACAAGAGGTCAAATACGTGCCAAAAACACCCAATCCACCAAACTGTCTAGAACATCACACAATAGAGAAGTACTGGGCTCTAGTTAAGCGGAAACTCTTCAAAATTAAGAAGAAAGCAAATGATACCGATGATTTCAAGAGAAGGTGAATAATCGTTACGGCGGCTGTATCTGAGGATACCGTCCGGAACCTAAAGGAGGATGTATCACAGAAAGTTCAAGAATTTTACAGGAAAAAGGATTAACATCTTGATCTACTATTTCTAATGTAGGTATAACTCTATTATTGTGACAAAAACAATCGGTTTTGTTGAATCATGTTTAATCATGTTGAATCATGTCATGTCAGGTTTCATTGATTTAATATATTTATTATAGGTTTCCCAAACCTCACAACATGCACCTGCTCCTTCCACTTACATATTCCTTCAATATGCATTGAAATGGACAGACTCGCTTTATTTGACCTCTAGAAGAAATAGCAATTTCACAGTGAAGCAGACTCGATGCGTAGCACATATGTAACATTTTAACAACGCAAACACCTCAACTATCCCCCCTCCTCCAACCCATAAACCAGCCACTCTAAAGGTGCCATTTTTTGATTTCACAGACTTCTCGCCCAGCCTCTACGGTACTTTTCATCCTATTTGGAGCGCGGAAAATTAATCTTCGAACTGGTGCGGTCTGTCGTTCTAGGGCACGGTGTGTTTAGAAGTGGCATCTCGTGGAAAAAATACCAAAATTCCACCTCAAACGTGACGAAATTCTAGATTACACTCGACCAGGAATGTAATCTTCATTGCAGTAAAACCACGCGTCTATTGATTGGTGTTAGTTTGCTTACCAACTCGTCTTAACATTGTCGTCGTCGTCGTCTTTGGCATGCGAGTTCGCTGTTCGGGATCGCACAGGACGCGTGGCCAACCACCCGCAAAACATGCAATTTTCAACTCTTCGAGTCAATAGGGCAGGCATGCTCTGGCTGGCTGCGAACCACGGCGGCCGGTTCATCCCAAAGCTCGAACATCACACGTTGTTTTCGCTTATTTTCCACTCGCGCGGTGCCTCCTAAACAAAACGCGATCTCTCGTGGCCCACGATTTTCGAACCGGTCGTGTAATGTGAGTCTAAAATTAAACATTTTCTAATTTTAGCCCGTCCCGCTACGTGCTGCCGTTCAGCGTTTCTTCTTCCCCTGAAGACTCGGCTCTATGGCCACATGTTTTGAAGTTTTGTTTTGAACGGTTCGAGTGGAAATGGTGATATTTTTCATGTGATCTTTGACTCACTGCTCCGAATTAGACGGGTGTACTCACTCGGCTTGGAAGCGCGCTTGCCTTATGGCATAGTCAAAAGTGGGTTGTTGGAGAATCGATGCCGGCTTATGGGGAAGTCATTCTGAACACGGCGGCGGCTGGTGGTCGTGCCGGTTTTTCGGGAGGGAAGAGCATAATTAGTGAAAAATATACACAGAGTGGATTTTCCTCTTTGACGGCTCGTGACGTCTGACAGGGCGCGGAAAAATTCACTTGTTGATCTTTTGACTTGTTTTAGTGTTTTGTAACAACCACTACACTATCTCCCGGGCGGGTGCATATGGAAATGTAGCACTTGTTGAAGGTCGAGCTCGGGGGGCATTTCTTCGGTGATGAAAACATGTTTTACTTTTGAGTTATACAAAAGAAAGTCTGAACATGCTTGGGTTGTGGATTTATATTCGTTTGTTTGCAAAAATTAACGCCTCAAAGTTCTCAGCGATCCAGAATTATTTAACTTTCTACTTCTACGTCGACTGCTTATATAATGGCATTCGAGGCAACTCATCCTTAAATAAATTTCTTCTCATTTCATGACAGTTCATGTATTTTTTCAACATGGTTAGCTTATTGGCCATTCTCTAATTTGTCTTTTAAGTTGTTAAGCCCGTTTTTTTAGAGCTTTGACTATGTTCTAGTTTTGAATTATTTAGATTGTGTGACAAGTATAATCGAACACAAGGTCCAAGGAGTCGAGATGTTTTCTACCAGTCTGAGAACTGAGCCTAGTCATCTCTAGTATGGTGGTGTTTTGTAGTTGAGGCATCACTGACTGAGCTAAAAGACCTCATAGAACCCCGCATCTGAATGTCGCAGGGTCAATCAAAAAAGGCCCATTTTGAGTATTTTTTTATCGATCATCTCTTTTGCTATCAATTCTAATGCCAAAAAATGGCTTGGTATGCCTGCCCGAGCAGGACCGAATAACTCGATAACTGGCCTTGGTATTTATGAGCTCAGATTAAGAGGTAAAATACCTGAGGATAATACCATAAAATTGTTCCCACAATGTCATGCGAATACCAAATTTAGGTAAAACAATACCAAAATAGTACCTCTAAAGTATTCCCAGGTATCCAAAATAACAAGTTTTGGTATTCGAGAGATATTTTGCATGCAATTCTTAGGTATTTTGCTTAGGTATTTTACTTCTTAATCTGAGCTCTTTAATACCAAGGCCAGTTATCAAGATCAAAATTAGGTATTCATATGTTGTTGTCTCCTGCTCGGGTACCTGATGAAAATCCATGCTCTGGACTAAAAAAGTTTTGTATCAATTCTAAAGACATAGAGTATGCACACAGCAAAATATAGTAGGACAAATTTTAACAATTTATTAAAGGCCGTTCACACCAGAATCCGGACAAAGTATTGATACTGTTTCTAAGTCAAATCACTACGAAATGGAATGAAACGTGTTATGTACATAACCAATACATAGACGTGCATCAAACACATTGTTAACAAAAACGCATTCTGTATTCAAGATGGCGGCTTCTAATCTTGCACAAGTATTTGGAGAATCCTCATTCTACTGTTTGATTCACCTCGAAATCGTTAAATGTACCAAAATCAACTGTTGCAGAATGATTAAACGGTATAAAGAAGGTCTTACTGTCGAAATAAAAGCTGGAAGTGGTTGTGAACATGGACAAGGGAAGGTACATTAAATATGTTGAAAAGTCCCTTTTTGTGTGACATACTTAATGAACGTTCCCCAAAGCAATACAAGGAAGAAGAAAAGAGTCCTTGTTTTTTTCATGCAAATCCGAAGGTGTCAACACGGACAGTTGTGAAAAAGTGTCAATTTCAACCGGTTTTGTGCATAAAGTGAAGTCTTAGGCTGGATTAAGATCATTCAAAGCTCAAAGAAACACATATCGCACGTAATGCAAAACAACAAAAATCGGAAAAAACACGCTCCAGAAATCACAAAATTCCATTGTGTTGTCATGTATGACGAAACATACTGATTCAAAAAATTCAAGTATCTCTCGGGAACGGAATTTTACACTGTAGCTAGCCGGAATTCCCTTGAACAACTGAAACGGAAGTATAAAACAAACTTTTCTGAAAAATATCTGGTCTGGCAAGCAATATGTTCCTGTGAGCTAAAATCTTAAATTTTTGTAACCACAGGTACCGTAAACGCTGAGATTTACCGGCGTGAATGCCTTAAAAGCGACCTTTTTACCTTTCCTGAGAAAAAATGCGACTCAATCCTTGTTCTGGCCAGATTGGGCCAGCTGTCATTACGGAATGAGCAAAAAACGTTATCTATGTTCCCAAGGATTGTAACCCACCAAATTGTACACAGCTCCACCCGATGGAAACATACTGGTCAATGGTCAAGGGAACCCTCAAAAAGCTTGGTGGAGAGATATCAACGATCCAAGTATTTCGATCTAAGTGGCTTACCGCTTCGAAGAAAATGGTCAAGGACACAGAAAGAGTCATCTTCTCCTTCGCCTTTTCAATCAGATCCTTCGGTTTAGGTTGGCTCCGAATTCTCTCGATTGGTCGCAGCTGGGAAACGTTCACGTTCTTTGGTAACACTGTGAATTCATGCCAGGTCCGGGAAAAATACCTCATCTTCTCCCACTTTAATGTTTCTGGATAAAGGTCGACACTTCCAGCAGGTATTTGGTACTACAAATCTTCCCATCCAGGGCAAGTTCCGAGGAAATGAACAGTGGCTTCAACATCATTTTCTCACTGATGGTTAGCCACTGGAGAACCTTTCTCAGGTTCTTGCCTTCAAAAACCTTCACCTTCCAACTTATGTTTCCTTTGCTTGATTAATTCTCGAGCTATGCAGAAATGTATGTTTCTTTTTATGAGAGCCCCCATTTTAAGAAAAAATCTTCACATGCCAACTTTGGTCCCATTTGCTTGATTAGTTTTTGAGTTATGTAGATACTTGAGTTTCATTTGTTTGGAAATCCCCTTTTTCAGAAAGAGGAGGGGTCTCGAGATACATTCAAAACATTTCTTGCCTTTTAAAAACCTCCACCTGTCAAATTTGGATCCATTTGCTCTCGTGTTATGCAAAAAATTCTGTAGAATTCGTATGAGAGCCGCCCTCCCAGAGAGGAGAGAGGTCTTAAACCACCATAACATCATTTCATGTCTTCAAAAACTTCCACCTGCCAAATTTGGTTCAATTTGCTTGATTAATTCTCTAGTTTTACAGAAATTTGCGTTTCATTTGTATTGGAGTCCCGCTTTTCCAGAACGCGGAGGGTTCTCAAACCACCATGGAAACATTTCTTGCCTTCAAATATCCCCACATCCCGAATTTGATTCCTTTTGTTGGTTAGCTCTTGAATTGACAGACAGACAGACAGACAGACAGACAGACAGACAGACAGACAGACAGACAGACAGACAGACAGACAGACAGACAGACAGACAGACAGACAGACAGACAGACAGACAGACAGACAGACAGACAGACAGACAGACAGACAGACAGACAGACAGACAGACAGACAGACAGACAGACAGACAGACAGACAGACAGACAGACAGACAGACAGACAGACAGACAGACAGACAGACAGACAGACAGACAGACAGACAGACAGACAGACAGACAGACAGACAGACAGACAGACAGACAGACAGACAGACAGACAGACAGACAGACAGACAGACAGACAGACAGACAGACAGACAGACAGACAGACAGACAGACAGACAGACAGACAGACAGACAGACAGACGACAGACAGACAGACAGACAGACAGACAGACAGACAGACAGACAGACAGACAGACAGACAGACAGACAGACAGACAGACAGACAGACAGACAGACAGACAGACAGACAGACAGACAGACAGACAGACAGACAGACAGACAGACAGACAGACAGACAGACAGACAGACAGACAGACAGACAGACAGACAGACAGACAGACAGACAGACAGACAGACAGACAGACAGACAGACAGACAGACAGACAGACAGACAGACAGACAGACAGACAGACAGACAGACAGACAGACAGACAGACAGACAGACAGACAGACAGACAGACAGACAGACAGACAGACAGACAGACAGACAGACAGACAGACAGACAGACAGACAGACAGACAGACAGACAGACAGACAGACAGACAGACAGACAGACAGACAGACAGACAGACAGACAGACAGACAGACAGACAGACAGACAGACAGACAGACAGACAGACAGACAGACAGACAGACAGACAGACAGACAGACAGACAGACAGACAGACAGACAGACAGACAGACAAAGCTGAAGACGATCGTGGATGGTCTCTTCCCGCAGCACGACCCTACGGCATGGCCACCAACACCGTACGGCAATGAAGTGGCAGG
Organism: Aedes japonicus; assembly: GCA_034211315.2. Classification (NCBI taxonomy): domain Eukaryota; kingdom Metazoa; phylum Arthropoda; class Insecta; order Diptera; family Culicidae; genus Aedes; species Aedes japonicus. Next base: position 18,154 of record JASCZW010005154.1, on the reverse strand, counting down.
AGCAACTGGTGGTACACGAGTCTTCAACGATGAGCTCTTGTCAGTGGCAAAAGGGCTGAAGGTGAACAAAGCTCCGGGTCCGGATGGAATTCCCAACGTGGCATTGAAAGCGGCACTGCAGAGGTATCCCGACATTTTTAGGAGTGTAGTTGCAGAACTGTCTCAGAAGAGGAGATTTCCAGACAGGTGGAAGATTCAGAAGCTGGTGCTACTACCAAAGCCAGGAAAGACGCCAGGGAACCAGCATCGTATCGACCCATATGCTTGTTGGATGTACTTGGCAAGCTGTTGGAAAAGATCATCCTAAACAGGTTGATGAAGTGCACGGAGAACGAGCATGGCTTGTCAACAAACCAATTCGGGTTCCGGAAAGGAAAGTCAACGGTGGATGCAATTCGGATTGTCATCGACAGTGCGTATAAGGCACACAAGCAGCAGAGGAGAGGTAATCGATATTGTGCGGTGATAACGATAGACGTCAAGAATGCCTTTAATAGCGCTAGCTGGGAAGCCATCGCCGAAGCGCTACACAGAATCAAGGTGCCTGACTATCTGTGCAAGATTTTGAGTAGCTACTTCCAGAACCGGGTTTTGCTGTACGATACACAAATGGGCCAGAAGTCGACAAGGATCACGGCGGGAGTGCCACAAGGTTCCATCCTTGGACCGACGCTTTGGAACGCTATGTACAATGGTGTGTTAACATTGCAGTTGCCAACGGGAGTCAAGATCGTTGGTTTTGCAGACGATATTGTCCTGACAGTTTCAGGCGAGACGCTAGAGGAAGTGGAGATGTTGGCGACCGAAGCGATTGGCATGGTTGAGAACTGGATGCGCGAAGCTAAATTGCAGATAGCACACCACAAAACGGAGCTGCTAGTGGTCAGCAATTGCAAAGCGGTGAAACGGGCGGAAATCGTCGTTGGAGGGCATGTCATAGCCTCGAAGCGAGCACTGAAGTACTTGGGAGTGATGATCGACGACCGGCTGAACTTCAACAGCCACGTCGATTATGCCTGCGAAAAAGCGGCAAAGGCTATTAACGCAATAGCCAGAATTATGCCGAATAGCTACGGACCTACCAGTAGTAAGCGGCGTCTACTAGCTAGCGTTTCCTCTTCAATACTGAGGTACGGTGGGCCAGCCTGGATCTCGGCGTTGGAAAGCAAGAAAAATCGTGCTAAACTAAACAGAACGCATCGTCTCATGGCCATGCGAGTTGCGAGCGCTTATAGGACCATCTCTTTGGAAGCAGTATGTGTTATCGCCGGAGTGATTCCTATCGACATTATCCTGGTCGAGGACAGTGAGTGCTACACGAGGAAGGAAACCAATGGTGTTCGGAAGATCATGCGAGCGGCATCGATGGCGAAATGGCGGCAGGAGTGGAACACGGCGAGAAATGGTAGGTGGACACACCGGCTTATACCGGTTCTGTCGTCTTGGACAAACAGGAAACATGGCGAAATTAACTTTCACTGACACAGTTCCTGTCTGGTCATGGATGTTTCAGAAAGTATCTGCATCGGTTTGGACACGCAACGTCACCCGTCTGTCCAGCGTGTAGACACGTAGAAGAAACACCGGAGCACGTGATCTTCGATTGCCCAAGGTTTGAGGAAGTTCGCAGGGAGATGCCAGTACTTAATACGGAGAACATCATCAAGGAAATGTGTCGAGAGGAGAGCACCTGGAATGCCGTTAATAGTGTAGTGACGCAAATTATGACTGAGCTGCAGCGCGAATGGAGGAAACATCAGCGGTCAAGCAGCGTCGGTGTCCCACGAGGGTGACTGTGAAGGAGGGCACGTTATGACGGCCGGCTACTCCATATCGGTACACGTCTCGATGGGTGCATAAAACAGCACAAAATAATGGCGAGAGTCGCAAGAGCCAAGACAACAGAGAGGTGCATGAGCACAGCCGCCCCCTGAAGTAGTCGCTTCATCGTGGTCCCGGGGAGACGGCAAAGAGATATAAGGAATGTTTTTTAGTGGTTAGGCACGGAAGCGAGTCCCATTACCGCTTGAGTGAGTCCCACACAGTGCCAAATACACTACAGGCCAGGCTTTTGAAACTTTTTTTCAACCTTATTATAAAAAAAAAAAAAAAACAGGCAGACAGACAGACAGACAGACAGACAGACAGACAGACAGACAGACAGACAGACAGACAGACAGACAGACAGACAGACAGACAGACAGACAGACAGACAGACAGACAGACAGACAGACAGACAGACAGACAGACAGACAGACAGACAGACAGACAGACAGACAGACAGACAGACAGACAGACAGACAGACAGACAGACAGACAGACAGACAGACAGACAGACAGACAGACAGACAGACAGACAGACAGACAGACAGACAGACAGACAGACAGACAGACAGACAGACAGACAGACAGACAGACAGACAGACAGACAGACAGACAGACAGACAGACAGACAGACAGACAGACAGACAGACAGACAGACAGACAGACAGACAGACAGACAGACAGACAGACAGACAGACAGACAGACAGACAGACAGACAGACAGACAGCCAGACAGACAGACAGACAGACAGACAGACAGACAGACAGACAGACAGACAGACAGACAGACAGACAGACAGACAGACAGACAGACAGACAGACAGACAGACAGACAGACAGACAGACAGACAGACAGACAGACAGACAGACAGACAGACAGACAGACAGACAGACAGACAGACAGACAGACAGACAGACAGACAGACAGACAGACAGACAGACAGACAGACAGACAGACAGACAGACAGACAGACAGACAGACAGACAGACAGACAGACAGACAGACAGACAGACAGACAGACAGACAGACAGACAGACAGACAGACAGACAGAAGAATATTTTGTGAAGAAGGAAGGATCCTCCCATCAAGAGCACAGCCTTCAAGACGCTCGTCGAAAAGTCTCTTGATGAGCAGGCGATAGTTAGAGCTCTCTCACTGGAGACTGTTATCGAGTGCAAGGATCTTGACGAGATCACGACAGAGGACGCTGAAGGGACACTGCGATCTTGGAGATGCACCAATGTCGATCCGGTTGAGGAAGGCGTACGATGGCACACAGATGGCGGTGATACGTCTGCTGACAGCTGCAGCCAACAAGCTGTTGGAGTCTTGTCGAGTGAAAGATGGGTGGTCGGCGTGCTACCTTAGAGTCGTCCCTCGAGTTCCAAAGGAATTGGAGAGATGCTTTAATGCCCGGGTATTGATCATCAGACGAGCAACTGCAAAGGTCCTGACATATCTGATCTGTACAGGAAATGCGGGAAGAAGGGTCATTCTGCAAGATATTGCACAAAGCAACCGAGATGTATGCTTTGTAAAAAGAAAAATGGAAACGACCACATGCCGGGTGGCTACAGGTGCCCTGTATATAAGAAGGCGACAGCAGGTCGGCAGTAATAAAGGTAACCCAAATAAACCTCAATCATTGCGACATAGCACATCAACTGTTATGGCAGTCAATAACAGAAACAAAGTGTGACGTCACTATCATTGCGGAACCGTATCGTGTTCTTCCCAATAACGGAAACTTCGTAGCAGATAGAGCGGCGATGGCTGCGATACAGCTGATGGTCAAGGTCTCTATCCAGGAAGTAGTTCAAGCGAAGGGTACGTGAACGTCAAAATCAACGGGATTTTTGTATACAGTTACTAAGCCGTCCCCCCCCCCCCAAAAAAGAAGACCGGTCGTCATCGGAGGAGACTTCAATGGTTGGGCTGTGGAGTGTGGCAGCAGATGCACCAACGCTAGAAGGTGCAGTCTGCTAGAAGCCTTGGCAAAGTTGGAAGTTACACTATCGAACGTAGGTTCCGCCAGCACTTTTCGCAAGGACGGTCGGGAATCCGTTATCGATGTTACTTCTGTAGTCTTTCGCTGATGACAAATATGAGTCAGTGAGGAGTATACCCATAGCAATCATCTGGCGATTCGGTACAGCATCGGCCAGCGAAATCCTATCGCAATACGAAGAAAAAATTGTTGCGAGCAGAAATGGAAGACGAAGGTCTTCAACAACGAACTGGAACGCGGACCAGCTGACGAATACGTTAATGAGGGCATGCGACGCAACCATGCCGAGGAAACTGCAGCCGAGGAACCAGCGGCGGCCAGCTTACTGGTGGAATGAGCAACTCAGCATGCTTTGTGCTAGGTGTCTCAGAACCAGAAGACGTATCCAGAGAGCTTAGTCCGCAGCAGACAGGACAGAAAAGTGCACAGGGTGATGTTTCGAGCGACCAGGACCGTATTTAAACGAGAGATAAGACTGAGCAAGACGAACTGCTACAAGGTGCTGTTCCAAGCCGCTGATGTAAATCCCTGGGGCGATGCGTATCGTATTGTTATGGCGAAAATCAAGAGCCCAATAATTTTTTCAGAGCTATGTTCAGCATAACTGAAGGTTATCGTTAATGGACTCTTCCCGACGCACGAACCAACAACGTGGCCGCTTACACCGTACAGCGAGGAAATAAGAACTAACGTTGACGGCATGCAAGTCTTGAACGAAGAGCTTGTGGCAGTGGCGAAACGGCTTAAGGTGAACAAGGCACCTGGATGGAATTCCTAAAGTGGCCATTCAGGCATTTCCGGACATATTCAGGGATGTGCTACAGAAATGTCTAGAGAAAGGCCATTTTCCAGACAGGTGGAAAATACAGAAACTAGTGTTGTTGCCGAAGGTGGCCTGACGTTATTTACCGAGAGCGAGCTCGGGTTATTGAGCATGCAATTCGGTTTCCGGAAAGGGAAGTCGACAGTGGTCGAGAGAACCGTAAAGGCGTCCAAACAGAAGCGGAATGGTGATCGATATTGCGCTGTTGTAACGACCGACGTTGAGAACGCCTTCAATAGTGCCAGTTGGGAGGCTATTGCCGAGTCACTGCACATAATGAGGGTCCCATTATTACCTGTGCAGATTTCCAGACAGGTGGAAGATTCAGAAGCTGGTGCTACTACCAAAGCCAGGAAAGACGCCAGGGGAACCAGCATCGTATCGACCCATATGCTTGTTGGATGTACTCGGCAAGCTGTTGGAAAGATCATCCTAAACAGGTTGATGAAGTGCACGGAGAACGAGCATGGCTTGTCAACAAACCAATTCGGGTTCCGGAAAGGAAAGTCAACGGTGGATGCAATTCGGATTGTCATCGACAGTGCGTATAAGGCACACAAGCAGCAGAGGAGAGGTAATCGATATTGTGCGGTGATAACGATGAGACGTCAAGAATGCCTTTAATAGCGCTAGCTGAAGCCATCGCCGAAGCGCTACACAGAATCAAGGTGCCTGACTATCTGTGCAAGATTTTGAGTAGCTACTTCCAGAACCGGGTTTTGCTGTACGATACACAAATGGGCCAGAAGTCGACAAGGATCACGGCGGGAGTGCCACAAGGTTCCATCCTTGGACCGACGCTTTGGAACGCTATGTACAATGGTGTGTTAACATTGCAGTTGCCAACGGGAGTCAAGATCGTTGGTTTTGCAGACGATATTGTCCTGACAGTTTCAGGCGAGACGCTAGAGGAAGTGGAGATGTTGGCGACCGAAGCGATTGGCATGGTTGAGAACTGGATGCGCGAAGCTAAATTGCAGATAGCACACCACAAAACGGAGCTGCTAGTGGTCAGCAATTGCAAAGCGGTGAAACGGGCGGAAATCGTCGTTGGAGGGCATGTCATAGCCTCGAAGCGAGCACTGAAGTACTTGGGAGTGATGATCGACGACCGGCTGAACTTCAACAGCCACGTCGATTATGCCTGCGAAAAAGCGGCAAAGGCTATTAACGCAATAGCCAGAATTATGCCGAATAGCTACGGACCTACCAGTAGTAAGCGGCGTCTACTAGCTAGCGTTTCCTCTTCAATACTGAGGTACGGTGGGCCAGCCTGGATCTCGGCGTTGGAAAGCAAGAAAAATCGTGCTAAACTAAACAGAACGCATCGTCTCATGGCCATGCGAGTTGCGAGCGCTTATAGGACCATCTCTTTGGAAGCAGTATGTGTTATCGCCGGAGTGATTCCTATCGACATTATCCTGGTCGAGGACAGTGAGTGCTACACGAGGAAGGAAACCAATGGTGTTCGGAAGATCATGCGAGCGGCATCGATGGCGAAATGGCAGCAGGAGTGGAACACGGCGAGAAATGGTAGGTGGACACACCGGCTTATACCGGTTCTGTCGTCTTGGACAAACAGGAAACATGGTGAAATTAACTTTCACTTGACACAGTTCCTGTCTGGTCATGGATGTTTCAGAAAGTATCTGCATCGGTTTGGACACGCAACGTCACCGCGTCTGTCCAGCGTGTAGACACGTAGAAGAAACACCGGAGCACGTGATCTTCGATTGCCCAAGGTTTGAGGAAGTTCGCGAGGAGATGCCAGTACTTAATACGGAGAACATCATCAGGAAATGTGTCGAGAGGAGAGCACCTGGAATGCCGTTAATAGTGTAGTGACGCAAATTATGACTGAGCTGCAGCGCGAATGGAGGAAACATCAGCGGTCAAGCAGCGTCGGTGTCCCACGAGGGTGACTGTGAAGGAGGGCACGTTATGACGGCCGGCTACTCCATATCGGTACACGTCTCGATGGGTGCATAAAACAGCACAAAATAATGGCGAGAGTCGCAAGAGCCAAGACAGCAGAGGTGCATGAGCACGTCCGCCCCCTGAAGTAGTCAGCTTCATCGTGGTCCCAGAGAGACGGCAAAGAGATATAAGGAATGTTTTTAGTGGTTAGGCACGGAAGCGAGTCCCATTACCGCTTGAGTGAGTCCCCACAGTGCCAAATACACTACAGGCCAGGCTTTTGAAGCTTTTTTCAACCTTATTATAAAAAAAAAAAAAAAAAAAACAGACAGACAGACAGACAGACAGACAGACAGACAGACAGACAGACAGACAGACAGACAGACAGACAGACAGACAGACAGACAAAGGCGATGCTCTAATTGTTGACGTGAATCGTGGAAGAAAAAGTGCGAGCTGATCCGGAGTTTAAGGAACTAAGAGAGAAGATGGTGAAAACTAGACGCACCCAGAAAGGTGACTTGCTCTTCGAGCTGAAGAAGGATCCTGCCATCAAGAGCACAACCTTCAAGACACTCTTCGAAAAGTCTCTTGGTGAACAGGCAATAGTTAGTGCTCTCTCACAGGAGTCTGTGCAACATGCACAGCAACTGTTGTGGCAGTCAACCCATTTAAAATATCTAGTACACTGAAAAATTAATAAGGCTTTTGCGCAAGCGAATACAACGGACAAGTAATTTACTACAATGTTTGATATCACGGTCTACACTCCATCGCTCGGCTATCCCCGAATTGATTGACAGACATTAAACTGTCAAAGTTCGCGAAGAAATATCTCGAGTGGCAGGCCATCTGCACCTATGGCTTGAAGAGCAACGTTTACATTGCGACCGGAACCGTCAACCAGGAAATTTATCTGAGCGAGTGCCTACAAAAACGTTTACTACCCTTCCAGAAGCGACACAATTGTTCCGTTCTATATTAGCCGGATTTGGTATCTTGCCGTTACGGATAAAAGGCCATGGAGTGGTATGCTGCCAACAACGTTCAAGTGGTGCCCAAGGACAAAAACCCTGCCAACACGCCAGAGCTCCACCCAATCGAACAATATTGGGCCATCGTCAAGCGGAACCTTAAGAAGACTCAAAAAGCTGTTGTGAGCGAGAAACAGTTTGAGGAAAACTGGCGTTCTGCGGTTAGTAAAATGGACAAGGAGACTGTACAAAATCTTATGGCAGGTGTTAAACGAAAGACCCGGCAATTTGCATTCGGCAAAAAGCTTAGCTGAATATTTCTCCTGTATTCAGTATTAACGTGAACTTGAAATAGAAAAATAATTTGAGTTATTAATAAAAATCAATTTGGTACAGTACAGGAACTGTATTATTTTTTGGAAGCTGAGATATTTAAAGTTTACTATCACCATTTGAGGTCTTCTTTTTCAGCTATAACATTATTGTGTGACAAGACACTTCATACCCGGAGAATTCTTAGAACGAGTTGAAGAATCAAATCCTAGCGCCTCCAGGAAGGATTTACTGTATGAATGTGTATTTTTCAACTTAGTTTAACTCACACTCCAATTTCTAGAATGAACGAAAATTGAAAGTTGTCTTTGTGATAGGTTTTAGTATTTACAAGCTACAGTTCTTCTATGGAATTGCACCTAAAGCGACCGATTAGTTAATTTAAAATGAACAGTTCTGAAAATAATGCTGCTAGTTTATTGCTGTTTGACACAAAAATTAATCCCACAATCGAGTCATAAACAGTTCTAAGCACTGATGTCCACCCTTGGAATCAAATATTCCAGAAGAGCATAGAGCTACCCAATCCCTTGTGATGGTAATCGATTATGCAATCAACTAGTAACTACGTATATTCTATCGCCACTAGTTACCAGTCTGCTGAAGCCAAACCTGTCAGTCAAACCCGTTTCCCGCTGATGATAGGAACACACGTTGCTAAATAGAACTTTTCGTACCAACATTGCGAGTGGTCAAATATGTGTTCTATAATCCGTGGCGCTCTGGTCAGCAGGAGATGCATCCCGATCCATCCATCCATCGAGATGCGAAAAGCTTCCAACCTATATTCGGTAAAGACGAAATTCCTGCGCGGTAAAACTCAGAAAATCGGAAAACCAACACCACCTGCTCCGTCCTACATGGTTGCCATTGTTTGCGCTTCCAGGCAATGTGTTGCTTCAAGCAGAGAAGCGACCTACCCAATTTCCATCCAAATACAAGCTATTCGGGATGTGCGTTCGAGTGCCATACAGTCGTTTATTTCCGCACACAAACGGTCGTGGGTCGCCGGTTGGAATCATTTCATTTTGATTCCGGATTCGAATTGACATTCGGGTTTGCTGTCAGTGAGTATATCGACCATTTTCAGCGGCCACTGGCACATTGGTGATTGGTGTACAAGGGGTTTATTGTAGCACCATTACACAAAATCTGATTCCTTGGCGTAGGACAACGTGTAACCTTTCAAAATAGGGAACCCGTTTAAAAATTTCTGTTGGAAAGAGGCGGGACATTTTGGACGTTCATTAGATTTGTTCTAGTGTGTATAAAAACATGATTTAGGTTAACAAATGAACAAATGGAAAGCGATTGTCAAAATCGAAGCACTTTGAACAACTCCGAAATAACTCGCTTACTCTCGATCGGTTTACAAATGGATTATATCAATCAGTTGTAAATTTTTGCGGCAATAGAGTGTTACGAAAAATATAAACACACTTTCTATTTCAAATAAAAAAGACCATACTGTGATTTTTTATTATTGATTTCTTAAACATCTATATAAATAAAAATGAGTTGGGGTTTCCTTTGTCACGATTTAACTCGCGAGCGGAAGGACCGTTTGGCATGAAATTTTTTATGCAGAGGTTTTCGAGGCCGGGAAATATTTTTAAGATAGTAAGAGACCCCTCCCATATCTGAAAGGGGAGGCTCCCATACAAATGAAACACATTTTTCTGCATAGCTCGAGAACTGATCAAGCAAAGGAATCCAAATTTAGCATGCGGAAGTTTTTGGAGGCAAGAAATGTTTCTATGGAAGTTTGAGACCCCTCCCCTATCTAGTAAGGGAGGCTCCCATACAAATGAAACAGAAGTTTCTGCATTACTCTAGAACTAATCAAGTAAATGGAACCAAATTTGACAGGTAGAGGTTTTTGAAGGCAAAAAATGTTTCTAAAGTAACTCGAGACCCCTCCGTCCTCTGTAAGAGGGGGACTCTCATACTAATGAAACACAAATTTGTGCATAACTCAAGATTTAATTAAGCAAATGGACCCAAATTTGGCATGTGGAGGTTTTTGAAGGAAATAAATGTATCTAAGGTGGTTTGAGACCCCTCCGCCTTCTGGAAGGCGAGACTCCCATAAAAATGGATCATAATTTTTAACATAACTCGAGAGCCAATGAAGCAAATGAAACCAAATTTGGCATGTTGAGGTTTTTGGAGGCAAGAAATGTTTCTATGGCACTTAACCACCCCTCCCCACCTAAAATGGGGGGGGGGGGCTCCCATACAAATAAAAAGCAAATTTCTGCATAACTCGAGAACTAATCAAGTTAATGAAACCTTTTTAGCATATGGGGGTTTTTGGAGGCTAGATTTCTATATACATAAAAATGATTTTCTGTCTGTCTGTCTGTCTGTCTGTCAGACCCTTATAGACTCGAGAAGTTCTGAACCGACCAATGTGAAAATTTATATGAAGGGGTTTTTGGGGCTGGGAAAGGTTCTTATGATTGTTTGAGACCCCTACTCTCTCAGGAAGGAAATGAGACACACATTTCTTCATAACCCGCAACCTAATCAAGCAAATCGAATCAAATTTGACATGTGGGGGGTTTTGAAGGCAAGCCTGTTTTTATGGTAATTCAAGATCCCACCCCTTTCTAAAGGGGGGGGGATCAAACAAATGAAACTCGCAATGATTGTATGGTGGTTTAAGAAACCACCCCCCTCTGGAAGGGAGGGCTCCCATACAAATGAAACACAAATTTCTACCAAAAATGAGAATTATCTAGCTTACTTAAACACAAACCGTGTATTTCTCGGGTAAGAAGCATGTCTTGATAGAAGTTTGAACCCCTGCTTATTCAAGAAAAAAACACATAAAAAAACCCATAAACGAGCCAATTATATTAAATTATCCTTCATTTAGTTGCAAGCGTAGCAGCGCACGCACCGGGTTCAGCTAGTAGTAAATAAAAATGTTTTCTTTCCTCCTTCATTTCAATTTGTTTGATATTTCGTCTCTAACATTTCCCTAAATAATATTCATAAGCTTCTGTACAGTGATTTTTCCTACCATTTTCACCACTTTAAGCCAATCATTCTTAATTTTTTGCAACACTATCCGCTGGTTTCATGTGTTTCCTCAGCTTCACCTTCATCAAAGCCCAGAAAGTTTCGATAGGGTGAATCTCTGGGCAGTTAGGTGGATTTTTTTCCTTCTATTGTATGACCCATATTCGATTTGGTTCAAGTCAAATATCCTGTCCCAATTAAAGTGTGATGGACATTGGTTGACATAGCCCCTGATCCAAGTTAGGCTCGACTTGTTTTATGAAGTCTAATCCTCGTTTTGCCAAATTTCGGGGGGCTCTAGTAACCCCTTTCCAAATATTGACATTCTTTGATTGAATAATGCTCCACAATTGCAGAGTATATGTTCTGCAGTTTCAGTTTCAAATTAGCAAAAAACAACTTTCTGGAGAATAAATTCTTCCAATTTTGTATAGGTTATATCTACACGGGCAGTGACCAGTTAACAGACCAGTAATTTCCCGAAGGTCTTTTATACTAAGATTTAGTAAGACCGGGCTTTAACAGCACTTGGTCTTATAAATCTCTTGGCTTGTCTGCATGTATCCGTAGCGTTCCAGTTTGATTCTATCATGGACATTTCCCTATTTTTTATTTCAGTCGTCAGAAGACACGCTGGGGCTCCACAAAATGGTTCCGGACCAAATAAATTTGATGCTGAACCTTCTCTTGCTAGGCTCTGGTCTCCTTTGGTACAAATTCGACATTGTTCCTTTTGTACCACTCTGATGCATATTTAGAGTAATGGTAGGAAGCAAGATCAGGCCAAAAAGTTGTTGGCTTGTTATGCTGTTTGATCAAGGGCAAGCTTTTCTGCAAACACTCTTTCACGTAGATTTGACCCTTCATTGTGTCTGTCGTAATGAATGGACGAGACATTTTTCCCCATCCGCAAATGGCCTGCTACACCATTACCTTTTTGCTGAATTTTTCGGTGTAAATGGCTTTCACTGATCCAGGAACATCCTTTTCCTTCGGCAAGGTAACTGTAGTCCCAGCAGAGTTTTATAATCGAGTTTAATGTGGGTCGTCCATGATAACACAGCTCGATTTTTAGATCATCAGTTTGTCGTACAGCTTTCGATCCCTCGGTTTCACAGATTCAGCCTGTTTTGTGCTTTGTTTTGGCTGCTTCTACTTCCGACAAGTCTGCCGGCCCATTCTCTCCTTGGCACGCATAACATTAGCCGCCGAAGTACTTAGGTTTTACGCCACATGTCGGATGCTGAAGGATGACGCTTGAAATAGTCCCCTACTTTTCTATCCCGGTAAGTGGGACGGGGTTTTCTACTCGGGGAATCTACGAAAGAGCACTGTTGTTGATAACGGGTGGCAACTAAAATTTTGGATTTTTTTTCTCAAGCTGTCAAAAAAAGACAAACATAGTTGAAGAATATCTGATTTACTCAAATAAAAGATACATTGTCCATTGTTGAAAAAAAATTAGTGAACATTTGAAAACGGTCCGTAATCGGATGTTCGGCGAAGCTTCCGTTTGATGTCGGAACAGGAGCGTTGTACGGCCTCCATGTCAACTTTGCGAATGCATCTCTTGATTCTACCAATCAACTGTTTGCAATTCGTGGCTCTCCAGTTATTTTTGTAAACCAAGGAACTCAAAACCCCGAAGAAATCTTCGATTGGGCGACACTGAGGCAGATTTGTCGGGTTGTGGTTTTTGGGTACAAATGGGATCGAATGGGTATTCAGGAACGATTGTGTTTTTATGGCGTAATGCGATGACGCTTTATCCGGCCAAAACACGTATTGTCCATCAGCATGATGTTTTTTTGTAGAAACGGGATCAAAATTTTCTTCAAACATTCGTTCTGGTACACATCTTGATTGATTGCCAAACCAGAGGGCTTGAACCATGGCTTAGAAATGCCTTTCTCGGAAATGGCAATGTACAGCATCACTTTCTGTTCAAACTTATGTTTAAACTTATATTTTATGTTCGGAGGTGTAGTAGAACTATCCGTTGAATAGTATCGATCGTTTCCGGGAATCTGCGTCTTCGAAAGAGGGAAGTAGCTTTCGTCGTCCAAAACAAAACTTTTTCCGGAATAATTTTTAATCAACCAACGGCATTGGGTATTTCAGCGTTGAAATCTGTGCATCAGTATATTCCGGGGCTCGTGTCTTCTTTCAGCACTTTATTCCGACTCTTTTCAATGTTTTGCAGATGTACTGGTGAGAACAGTTGAACTTTTTTGCGGCATCCCGTTGGCTCAGTGAATCCTTGTTGTTGAAGGCACGAGAAAGAGATCGAAGTCCTTTTGCGTCCATAATTTTGGCTGGTCTTCCACTACCTTGCTTGCGAGCAGTTGTTGGGGATCTTAGGATATGGTAAACAGTCGAAGTCGCAACATTTTCGCTTTTAAAATGTTGTACCGTATACGTTTTGCCGAGATTTCTGTGCAGTTCGTAGAACTGTACAACGCGCTCGCGAAATACTTCTTGTTTCGACGGCATTTTTAGCAAAACTGAGCAAGCATAAACAAAACAGAAAATACTAGCAGAAAGAGGAGAGAAAGAGCTAACGCATACACACTCTTATTTCTCTCTGAGCTCGTTTGTTGTTGAGCATAGAGGCCTCGAAAAAATTCCAAAATTTTAATTGCCACCCGTTACTTTCGTAATGCAGTTTGAACTGCTCCGACGCTCACACCTTTTTCCTTAGCCACAATCCGTTTTCTTTGTTCGGGAGAAAGACCACGCATTTTTAAACTTCCGTGAGAAAAATTGAAAAACATAACAACATCAGTTTAATTTGGATGAAACAACAGGACGCAGCCAAAAGTTGGTTGAACACTGCAAGCATTATGAATTGACGGTTGATCATTTGTGTATTCATAATTATTCAGGAACAGTCTATATTGTGATTAATTCACCCATGAAATCAAGGCCGTAAATCTAAGTTCTGCGTGGTCTCTTGAACAAAATAATAAAAAACATTCAAACTGGCTCAAGACAAAAGAGCAAACACTGAAAATACAACAGAATAATACTTTCACGTTTACGGGGGATCAAAAAGTTCCCAGAATCACCACTGTTTGGCGCTCTCAGTCACCCGATTTGATTTTTCGAAGCTGACACATCTGTCATTGACATTCTTTGAAATTGTTAGCATGTTGAATACATCTGCGATTTTGTATTAATTCGATTTTGTACCATTTTCCAAATGGGATTGAATATGCAACAACGTTTTGTATTAAATTTTGCGTTAAAAACGGTTTCAAAGGCCACTGAAAATGTAAGAAAAGTACTTAGGCAATGATACTCTGAAGAAAACAGTTGTTTATCAGTAGCACGAAGGTTTCAGAAGTCGCCGTGAGTCCGTGAATGTTGATGAAAGTAGTGGTAGGTTCAAAACCTTTTGATTAATGATTCTGTCCTCAAAAGTGTCGCTGCAAAGCTGGTGTCGAATGATCTGAATTTCTTACTTATTTGATAAGCATTTTAAGCGTAATCACACGATAGCTTCAACAAGCCAGCTTGTCAGCTTTGCTTGCGGATCACCAGAAACCCCGCACGTTTGAGACAAAATCACCCTTTTCTCTCGTTCTTGCTAAAATATCTTGGTTATTACCCAGTGCGGCACCCTTGCCAGTGCTTCAACACCAGCAGCCTTATTGTTTTGACGTAAGACTACGTCTTTGTTTTTAATACAGGGGTACACGTTGCGAGTGCAAAAATTTGGAGCGTCACGAAATATGCTTAGGTTTTGAACGTTAATAACTAAGTCATTCCTCGATTGATTCCCAAAATTTTTGCCTCAATCGATCGGAACATTTTCTACGCTTTGATTCCAATATTTAAATCTATTGCTTTTTAACATTTTACTATTGAAATTAACGAAAACACAAGGTAATGTCTTATAATGCCGATTTTTCAGAGTAAATTTACTAAACGCACAGTTTTTTTCCTAGCGCAGACTTCATATTTAAGTAACGAACGTCTCCTAACCAGCCACGAAGGTTATAAAACAGGTACTCCTTCACATTTTGCTTTAGTATTTCGGCAGTCGTGGATCCCAGTTGGCGGTGGTAGGATCCCAGTTGGCGGCAGCAAGCACCATGGAGGGTGTACTGGCAAGCAGTCGTTGCTCGGAGAGGCGTTGGTGCTGATTCTCCAGTCAACCTCACTGTTGAAGCCTACGAGTTGGCGGGAAAAGCCACCCGTGACAAAGCGCCAAAGATTATCCCACGTCACCTGCAGATGGTCACCCGCAATGACGAGGAGCTGAACCAAGAAGACCAACCAAGTTCAATCGGGAACCATGTTTCTCCCCTGTCAAGTAAATCCGTCCTTTTCAGGACGACCAAATCAGTTTGAAAAATTAAAGAGTTTGGTTGAATTTTTCTATTGCGCTGATTGAAATTTTAATTACCACGCCCCGGCTGAACATAGCATTCATTAAACGCCGCATCCTGGAGTAAATGAACAGCCAACGAACGAAATTATAACATGGATCCTTGGGTGACCTGTAGGTTCATTCGTGACATCCGTTTGCAATGCAAGAGATATTTTGCATTTTTTAATCATCTTCCAATGATTGATTTTCAACGATGAAACATCTTGTAATGAGAAAATTTATAATTTTTACCATGAACAAAACTATAATTAATTATTGATATTTTTCTCCAACAGATCCATAACTGTCTTCTCAAAACGTTAAAGAAAGTGGCCCTCTCAACCATCGTAGAAAATACAACCGGGGCTGTATCATAATCAAAACCAAACGGCCCTTTTCAGTGCCACCAAATGCTATCTAAAGAGTTACAAAAGAATTTTCTTACATATCTACTTCCTAATGCTGGTTTAACGTTTCATTAGCACTATTTCGACCTAGACGTCTATCGGCAACAATAGACTTTGAATTCCCAAACAGACCACCACCATCTACAACGCAATAAAGATAATGATCTGGTCGATGATATCATATCAACAGGATATGCTCTTATGGTGAAGGCAGATAGCTCCAGCAGCAAGGTTCGGGAGAAGAAAACGAATAGCACCTATCTACAGCTTCGACAATGACATTTCCGAGCGGATTGAATGCGTAGCTTCCCGACTGATATAGAGTATCTTGATATCATATGTCATACATATTATTTTCAGTGAAAGCAAGATATGAATGTAGATTAATAGATCAAGACAGGCTAAAACAAATAATTAAGGTTTTACTGCAAACGTTTAGTGTATAGCGAATTAGAACAATCAAGCGATCTAGATCGCACATTTCTGCGTAGTCCTACGTCACTTTTGCGCACAACCCCATTGGGCTGTACCTTATAATTTTTTGACCGATCAATTTCCTCGTCAACTTCCTGAAAGGTTAAGGTCAGAATCGTTGCCACCTTCGTTTGCTCTGTAATTCAAATTTGCTGTAATTTCAAATAATTAAAATCACCTAACACTGATCTGTGAGAAAATTACCTTCCAAGTCTCTGCACATCTCTGCTCGACTTTGCTTGGACCATTCAACATTCGATCTTGTACTGTGATACTTTCTTCTCCACTACTAGCTGCTTGAATTCGCCGTCAAACTAGTCTTTTTCTCGATTCGGTGCAGAAGTAGTGCCAGACGATAAAAAAATCCCAAACACCTCTATTGGTTGCACGCCGCAGATATCCACCTACTAGACGCAAGCGAATTACCCGTAACATCTTGTACAACCAGCATTATTCACTCAATGAGTGGAGGGGTTACCGGTTGGTTGCACTTGGCGATGTGTTAGTTAACCTGCGGGTTTGGCTCAATAAGAATTACTTGCTCGCTGGTATTGCCTTCGAGTGGCGTTGACCAAGCCGGAATTGGTGGACGCCTGTTTGCTGATCACCAGAAACCCCGCACGTTTGGGACATTGTTTATGAGATGGCGTAGCTCGGAGGTCCACCACGGTTGGTTAAACGTTGATTTCAATGATTGTCTTTTTCGAGGCACAAAATCATTGCAGACTTCATAAAGTTTGTCATAAAGGCTGACAGTGAATCGTCAATTGTTTTGATCCGCAAGATTGTATTCCAATCGGTATCTGCAAATGCTGTTTTCAGCTGGCTGTAATCACACGCGTTGAAATCAAATCTAAAATTGTCGAAATTTTCATCTATCGTAACAAAATTATTGTCGGTCACGTCAAACAGTAAAAGAAAAGGCATGTGATGGTTGTCGATCTGTAACAGTGGAGTGGGGGTTCGACTAGATCCAGATATTCCGGTAAACTTACGAATGCAAGATCAAGTAATCTTCCATTGGTGTTCAAAAACTGTTAACTTGCCGTAACCCCGCAGCAAACACGGTTTCAATGAGGGATTGTTCTTGCTCGGAAACAACGTTCGACGGAATATAACCGTAAACCTCGTCATCCAATTGCCATCGCAAGTTCGGGAGGTTGAAGTCACCCAATGACAAAACGATATCGGTTTCGCTAGCGCTGTTTGTGAGATACTGAACTGCTTTTGTATGGGCAGAATAAAGATCCGCGTGTGAGTTCAGGGGAAGATAAACAGCAATGATGAAGAGCGAACGATGCGTCGATCTTACGCAAACTGCGACTTGCTCAAGTCGTTCACAATCCATCAAAGGAATCACCTCGCAACGAAGGTGGTTTTTACTGCAATCAATATGCCCCCACCACGAGTATATAGGCTTGTTGATGCAATACGGTCACAACGGAACAACGCATAGTCTGATGATATTTCAGCACTATTGATATCCTCTCGCAGCCAAGTTTCCGTGAAAACAACAACGTCATAGTCGCAGCTGATAAGCTGCAAGCGTAGTTGAACGATTTTGGTACGTAAGCCTCTCACGTTTTGATAGTAGACCGAAATATTGTATTTCTGCCCAGCTTCAAACCTCGAAGGGGAAGCTCGAGATTTTCACGTTGAGTCGAGATAGAGTTTGTGACGAATGAAGCACTTACTACTGTTCTTGAGGCGTCCCGTGGTGCATTGACAATACTGGATTGGTGCTGGGTTGCTGGAATCGACAAATGCTATCGGAAGGAGATGCTCAAATGGCATGCATACTTGCCTGCGATAACGGGTTGAAAGACCCCTTCTCCAAACTCATACACAGGGCCGGGATGGCTGAGGTCGCTGGCAGGAGTGGCTCGACTGTGACGAGGGGATCTAGGGCTTATGTAGCAGTTTCGAGTTTCGTGCCCAAGCACAAGGCAGTTGGCACACTGCGTCACGTCGTGCTGCTTCGAGCGAAACC